>PVLC010015610.1:0-37004 GCA_004027655.1 Graphiurus murinus
TTTTTTTTGTTGATCTAGAAAAACAAATCTTGTCATACAATTTATTTTGAAATAGTTATTAACTATATATACCATGTTTATATTACCATTATAAGTACTGTTGAAGATAGAAAACCAGATTATTAGCTCTTGAGGGACTACAGTGGCATATGACTTAGCGATATTTTTGTCTTACATTTTATTTTGCAGTGCTGGAGATCAAACCCAGGGCTTCATTCATGCTAGGTGAACACTTTTCCACTGAGCTATATTCCTGGCCTGTGGGATATTTTGGAGAACTAGAATAAAAATTGTCAGTTTTCAAGACATCTTTGAAATTTGTTTTGGCTGAATCGGTTGAGTAAGTATGTTAAACATTGCCAAAGTTGATGCTACATTGCAGACACTAGACAAATTAATAACTTAGTACATCTTTTGTGTTGACTGAAGCTTGTTGATCTTTAGTGTCTCATTTATGTGCATTTAGGTTTAAAATGAATACACCATTTGGTGCATTCTCAAGACAGTGCCTGATATATGGTACATATCTATTGAATAACTATCCTTTCAGTTTTCAAAGCAGTTTCACTTGTACCTTCTGACAGGATTTCTCACTCTTAGTGCTAATGTCTTTTTTGATCTGAATGATTCTTTGTTGTGGAGGACTGTCCTGTGTGTATAGGATAATAGCAGCATCCCTGGTCTCTGTTTACTAGATCCTTAAAGCCTCACTCTAACTTCTCTAGTTATGATAACCAAACATGTCTCCAGACATTTTTAAATATCATGAGGATCAAAATTTCCTCCAGTGGAGAACCACTAATTCTCACTTTACTGTCCAGGTTTCTTGGGTGGAAGAAGGTGGTGTAAGCTTCTCAATTTACAGCTGAGAAAACAAAATGTCAGAAGGTTGAAAAGGCTTTTGTAATGTCAATGTCTTCTGGGTGGTGAGTGCTGGAGCCAGCATTTGACCTAAGCAGGTATTCCCACACTGAATCTTGTGTCCTTTTCTGTCTTAAATTATTGCATGGCATCAAGGTCAACATGATTGCAGTAGACGGAGTTGCCTGGTGCCATAGTGTGGAAGGGCAGCTGGGTCTACTCACCTAAGTTGGAATAGTGGCCACACAGCAACTCTTCAGCTCTGGAACTGTTCTTTGGGCCATTTTTGAAAAGCATACAAAATGGCCACAGTGATAGTTTCTGGGGCTGAATAATACTCCCAAGGGGAACATGCTATTTACTTATATTTTAGGGCAGCAAAGTGCTTTATCTAAAGAGACAGAATAGGTTGGTCCAGTTTTCTTGCCCATGGACCAGGATTCTTGATGTGAAAGGACATCCTGATTTTGTTTATATTCATGATAATCTAGTTTAATCTACTTTCTGTTTTCTTAGAGAACACAATATTCAAATCTGTCCTGGAGGGAGAAGGTAAGAGAAAGAGTGCCTAATGTCTAGAGCCTGGTTTAAATCATTTGTGCAGACTGGTCTGTGAAATACAACTGCTATCGCTTCTAGTCGGTTTTTACAGACACAAGAGATCTAAATTTTACATAACTGTGAAAATAAATTAGAGCCTTCCCCAGATGATGTTCCCTGAACTATAAATCTCCTTTGCAGTTTCAAATTCTATCGAAACAACTTGGCATTAAAATTCACTCAACATGATAAGCTGGGCTAGAGCAGATGTAAGCAAGGATCACGATTAATAGAAAAGAAGCCAAAGAGAAAGAGATAAAACAGGAGCAGCAGCAGTAGATCGAGGAAGCTGGGGAGTTAAGAGGACACCATGGAAATGAAACATCATAAAAGTGAACAATTTAGTAAAAAAGAGAGAGGTGAGAACTCTCAATTTTAAATCAGATTTCTTCATATGCATCATAGTGAATATGAGGGTGCCCAAGACAGATTTTAGCTAAGCAAGAAGACACTGATAGAAAAGAATTTGACAGAAGACTCATTATTCTTCACAAAACTATTATTAATGTCATCAATAAAATATTCACTGATTTGGTCAAGGCTGAATTCAAAGGTCTTGAAGGAAAGATGGGACTTAACACATAGGAACCAGGCTTTATCATCAACAAATTCTATGCATTTAGACAAATAGTTCTCAGCTTTTAGATGTCGTTGAATGATTTAGAGGACTTTTAAAACACAGATTACTGGGATTCAGCCCATAGTTTCTGATTCAGGAGGTTTTGGGTGAGAGAACAAGTATCTTTATAACAAATTCCCATGTGATGCTAATGCTGCTAGATTAGGAGCCATTCTTGTGAACCACAGATTCAGCCATTGTTGGAAACCATATGAAACCCATTTTCTTAGCTGTAGAATGTGACTAGAATCTACTTATCACCAAAGGGTAAGTAGAAAAAAGTAGAAAGTATAAAAAGTCTTAAAACACACACACACACACACACACCATATACACACACAAACATACTCTTTTTAAATACTCCTTTCAGCTGCAGTCTAGAATATTCCACATCTGACCTACTTTGTTGAAAACACAATTAGAATATTGTAGCACAGAAAGATTGTTAGTGGTACATTCTAATCCTCTACATTCTAGTCCTCTTCTGGATACTTTTTGTTATTGAAAAATAGATGAAATTATTTTTCATGTGTAGCAGAATATTGGCTATTCAAGACTTTTAGAAAGGCCCACCTCTGGCTGTGCTTTTTTGTTTTTAATATATATTAATATATTAATATTAAATACATTTGTCAGGAAAATGGAAAACACTATTAGAAAATTTCTGAAAATAACACTGCCACCGATCATTGATAATTTATTTAACAACTATTCAAAATTCCAGACCATCAATAAGTAAGTATAGAGTCATGTTTTATACTCATATACTAATTTATAAATCTAAACACTTTGCAGCTGGCCAATAGATACCTCTACAGAAAGTGGATAATTGAATTGTATAAAGTTCTAAAGGACAAAAGTGTTTTTAAAGAAGTGATGGTAATATGAATACTTTATAACCTACTCTTCATTTTTTATATGCTTTCATAAACAAGAAGTGACACTTCAGGTATCCAGAAAAGTAAAATTATTTACGATTTGGAGTAATCTTATCCATATATAAATGAATATTTTGAGTAAGACAATGTCCTATACATTATACTAACTGTTGAGAAAACAAATTTAAATGGAGTACAGATCATATTTTTTTAGAAGCTTAGAATATGTGAAGTAAACAGCTTATAAATAACTAATTGTATGAAATATAATATGAAATTTGCTTCATTGGGGCTATGTGCAAATGAAAATAGATAAAAGGGAATAGAAAATGTAGTATTAGTAGAAAGCTATTTCTAGAAGGAAATACCTCAGAAATGATGACATACTCTTTTAAAATTAAAAATCATATTTAAAAAAAGTCTATTACAATCATAAAGACTATTATTTTTTTATACCTAAGCCACAAAAACATGATGTCAGTAACTTCTAAGGGAGTCTTGTTTTGCATTACTTAGGCATAAGTAAGGGTACTCATACTTTGCTCATGATGTCTCTTTCCATTCATCCTTTCCTCCTTTTTTTTTTTTTTTTGGCGGTACTGGGGATGGAACCCAGGGACATTCTACCTCTAAGCGACACCCCTAGCCCTATTTTGTATACTTTATTTTGAAACAGGGTCTCATTAAGTTGTGGAGGGCCTCACTAAGTAGCTGAGGCTGGCTGCCAACCCGGATCCTCTGGTCTCAGCCTCCCAAGTACTGGGATTACAAGCATGCGCCACCACTCCCTGCCCCTTTCCTCCTTCTAAATGGCTCACTTCTAAAGTGATTCTAAATGGCTCACTATTTTACAAATACATGACAATATGCTGATGAGTAAGAAAAGTATATGGCTATAATTTGCAGTATAGTTTACCACCATTTCTCAAATCTTGAAGTTTTCATAATATTTTAATCACAGATAGTCTTGACTCTGGGAGTAAAATTAAAAGTTAGAAGGAAAAGAACAGTCCTTGAGATTAGGTAGTATCTTTGAATATACGAACTTAGAACTAAATTTCAAATCTTCTGAAATAAAACAAAAAATGAAAATTCTGCCACACTGTTACTTCTTTTGAATGTTGAAATGGAGCTGTGTCTGGAACATACCAAAAGAGAAGTAGGATTCAGGTGAGAAGTTTCCTAGGCCTGGAGTGGTCATCCTGTTGGTGAATGAGTGTGAGTGGTAGAAAGATGGAAAAGTGGAACTTAAATTAACATTTGGCAGTGAACCACAAAATTTATTTCCTTTTAAAGAAATACTTATTTTTTAAAAAATTACACTTGTGCTTTTAGAATATTAAATTATGTCCGGGCTTGGTGGCTCATGTTTGTAATCGCAGGTCCATGGCCAAACTCAGCTACTTAGTGAGGCCCTCTGCAACTTAGTGAGACCCTATCACAAAATAAAGAATAAAAATAGGGTTGGAGGTATAGCTTGGAGGTAGAATGTTCCTGGGTTCAATTCTCAGTCACACACACACACACACACACACACACACACACACACATACACAAAGAATATTAAATTACATTCTTCCTGAGTAGGGTGAACCCTTTATGTGTCTGTTATTTCCTGGACATAGTAATGAACCTTTGGTTTTAATGCTTTACCAATTTATGTAGCATTTATTTGTTATAGACAGAATTGTATCCTCTTCAAATTTGTATGTTGCAGCTCTAATCCCCAAAATGACTGTTCTTGGAGATAAGGATTTTAGAAAAGAGGTCATAAGGGTAGGGTTCTAATTGAATAGGATTAAATGAAGTGGCTCTAAAGGGTAGGGCTCTAATCTATGGGATTGATATCCTTATAAAATGAGGAAGACATCAGACATCTCTCTTCATAAGCATAAAGGAAAGGCTATGGGAGGACATAGCAAGAAAGCAGTTTTCTGCAAGGTAGGAAAAGTGGTGTCTCTAAACTAGCCTGATAGCTCCTTGATCTTGAACTTTCTGCTTCTAGATCTGTGAAAAAATAAGTTTCTGTTCTGTAAGCTGCACCATCTGTAGTATTTTGTTATGGCAGCCCAAGCTTACTAATACGTTATTACTTAATGATAAGAAGTAGGACATCTTGGTTTTATATACTTGACCTCATTGGTGTCAACATCTACAGAATATTATGAAACTAACTGTACCAGATGGATTTTTCTTTCTTTTTTTAAAAAAAAATTATTTTTTTAATTGGTGCATTGTAATACATCTTTGTTAGGTACAAGCTGATAAAGGCATACATGCACACATTTCTCATTTAACCCTTCCCCAAATCTAAAAATACTATGTTTTGGAAGGGCTGTTAGGCTCCTCAGTTGAAAAGTTAAAATACAACAGTATGATACTACCTAAAGGCAACAATGGGAAGATTCTATATAATAATTTACTATGATGATGGAAATTTTGCTCTTGAAAATGTCTAGATATTTATCCACTGCACAGTGAACATTTCCTGGTATATTATGATTTTTATTTGTTTAATACACTCCTTAGGTTAATGTATAACATGTACTGTGACTAATGCAAACAGAGCAGCCATCAGATCCATTTCATTAAGAAAAGATTAGGCAGAGATTCTGAAAATTTCCTATGAAACTTTGATGCACAATTCATTCCCTAATTAAAAGCAAACAGCCTTGCTTTCTGGAATTAAGCTACTTCATTATACAAAAAGGAGAGAATATGTTGATAAAAGTTGTTTTAGTAAAAAAGGGAAGAAAATGAAACTAGGATTTGTTCCAAATGAACATCATCCCAGAAAGTGAGACAGAAACATGAAAATAAAAACATTTTTGAGTAATCTATGCTTCAGATTCTTCTAATTTATGAAAAATTAAAATCCCCACTGCTCCAATCATAGGCAGGAGTTAATTCAATGAGGTTTTGGGGAAAAGTGCAGATAACAAATAGATAAAAATCTATTTGAAATTTCAGCATTTCTTTTTGATCTCCTCTACTAAGTCACTATGTGCCCATAGGCAAGTGAGTTAATCTTTCTGTGACTTCATTTATGTCTTCGTCAAGTAGAAATAATAACACTTTCTTCATTGAGAGTATTTGGAAGTTTAATTAAATTAGTGCTTTGGGCTTCTTAAATGAAAGTTGCTATAGCAATGCAAAGTGCAATTATTGGAGTCATTTTTCCTTTTCCTGTATGGAACATGATGATTGAAACACATTTATTTTAATTGGAAAAGTGACTAATTGCCTAAAGATATCCTTCCTCATGGCATGTGATACCTGGAACAAGAGGTCAAACCTTTTTCTAATGAATTGGTTCATAATCAAATTATTTAATAACAACAAAAATTCTACTCTGTGGTGAAAGAACTTAGTTACTTCAAGAATCATTCAATATATACAAATTCTAATACCTAGAGTTAAAAATAACAAAATTTGGCTTGTAGTCTGAACTTGAAAACTGCTGTATCCACACCAGTATGTATGGCAATGAATCAATTTCCTTACTCTTTTCGGGTGAATTCATTACTTTTACTTTTTGGTAATAAAGCAGTGCTATTTAGCTGGGGACACACCTCTAATCCTAGTACTTGGGAGGTTGAAGCATGAGGATTGCAAATTCTAGACCATCTTTGGCAACTTAGCAAGATTCTGTTTTAAAAAAAAAGCTGAGAGTGTAGCTCAATGGTGGAACACCCCTGGGTGTCCCAGCAACACCCCCCCCCACACACACACAGTCATATTACTCAGTGTTATATGAGTAAAAAGGATGCCAAATCTCTGAAAATAATTTGTGCATGTACACTCTTGTCTGGAATCTGGCCATGTGATCAAGTGTCAAGTGACTTATGATAAGGTCACTGATAAACAGGAGTTCAAAAAATTGGAGATTTCAGAACTTGCCAGGATGCCAAGTTCTGAAAAAAAAAAATTGAGACTTGAAGGTCTTTGCAGGTGATTCTGCTAAGACACGGAATGAATGGTAAAACTGAATGATCAGAGTGTCAAAACTGAGCAGTAATGCCTGTTAGCATCCATAGACAATACGTGGTAGTGACAAGCAGAGTGGACCAAAGCTCACTTCCAGACCCAAGTATACAGAGGCCGTTTGGAGAGAAGGTATGTCTTTTGAAAGGGGAGGTTACATTCTCTGGGGAGAGCCAGGTTTCCATTAGATTCAGCAGAGGTTCTCAGCACTGGTTGCTCACCAGAATCTCCTCAGAAACTGTAAAAGCAATACTGCTGCTGAGTCAAATTCTAGATCAATGAAATCAGAATATATAAGGGTAGTCTCTGAAAACAGAATAAAAAAGCAAGCAGAACATGTGAATATAGGTAGCTGGCCTTTTTTTATATTTTACTAGTGCAAAGTAATTATACCTCATAGCAAGATTAAAAGTGATATAGAAATACATGCACACATATATTTTTCCTCTGTGTCTTACTCTGCCCCTCTTTCCTCCCTCCCCATCCATATTAGTTATATTGGCAGTGAGTGATACCATCATGTATAGGCATAACATTATTTGAATTATTCCCTTCCTCCGTCCTTATATTTCCCTTCCCCATCTCCCTCTCTCAATTCCTTTCCGGTGCTCTGCTATTTTCTCTCCTAATTTGACTAATGTCTCTTTTGCTTCCTAATTTTGTTCTAGCTTCTATATAGGAGGAAGAAAAACAAACACATATGAACCTGGCCTTTCTGAGACTGACTGATCTCACTTTGCATAATATGCTCTAGTTCCTTCCATATTGCTGTAAATGAAAGTTTTGTTTTTCTTTATGACTAGGTAACATTCCATTGTGTGATATACTGCATTTTCATTATCCATTTGTTGATGAACACCTACATTGGTTCCATAATGTGGTTATTATGATTTGTGCTGCTGTAAGCATAGATATACATGTATCACTATGGTATTCTAACCTCAATTCCTTTGGAGATACAGAAAAATGTATGACTGTGTCATAAGGTGGTTCCGTTCCTAGTCATTTGAGGAACCTCTATAGTGTTCTCCACAGTGGTTGTATTAATTTACAATCCCACCAACAGTGTATATGGGTTCCTATTTCCCCACATCCTCACCAGCATTTATTGTTGCTTTCATGGTTGATGATTGCCATTCTAATTGGAGTTAGATGGAATCTCAGGGTAATTTTGATTTGCATTTCCCTGATTGCTGATGATGTTGAATCTTTTTTCATATATTAGCTGGTTGTTTGTATTTTTTTTTTGTGAGAGGTGTCTATTCATTTCAGTAGCCCATTTTTAATTGTATTTTTTGGTGTTAAGCTTTTTGAGCTCTTCATATCAGCTGACCTGTGACAAAGGGTAAAGGCGCTGAATTAAAGCAGAGGTATGCTTTTCAACCAATGGTGCTGAGACAACTGAACATTTACATGCAAAAAAGTTTATATAGACATATACCTCACACCTTTCACAAACTTAAACAGTATCACATTCATAAATGCAAAATTCAAAGGTACATGAAGCTCCTAGGAAGTAACACATAGGAGAAATTCTAGGTGACCCTGCATTTGGCAATGACTTTTAGTTGTCACACTGAGGACACAATCCATGAAGGAGAGAGTTAATAAGTTGGACTTCATTAAAATTAAATACCATTCCTCTCTTAAAGACATTGTCACAATAATTGTGTCTTCGGTGTGACAATTAAAAGTCATTGAAGACACGCCACAAATTGGGAGAAAACATTTGGAAAAGTCATATCAGATAAAGGACTGTTACCCCAAATAGACAAAGAACCTTTACAACTCAACAATAAGAACATGTCAATTAAAAAATGGACCCAAGACCTTATCAAACATCTTATCAAAGATGAGATATTGTTTATGACTAATTTTGTAGTCCTAAGGATGGACTAGATAGGAGGCAAAAGAAGTTAGACCCGAGAACTTCAGTTTGTGAATGTTGGGAAGTAGGGTGAGGAGACAGGGAGTTCTTGCCAGGAGCACACAAAGTTCTCTTGTTTCCCTCTGACTCCTTACATAAGACATAGGAGGAGACTGGAGAGAAGACTTTATTTTTAGCAAACAAAGTTCCCTTTTGACTCTTGTTGTAAGAGACTAATAGTGAATATAAACCACAATCTAGATTACCTTTTGCTTTCTTTATTTCTCAATTGTTATAGATACCTAAAATTTCAACCTTATCATGTATCTCTAAAAAAAAAAATACCTTTGCTTAGTGCACCTGATAAAGAACTGTGAATTCTTGTTGTATGGCCATTTCTCATGCTTAGAAAACCTATGTTTCATGCAGGTGAGAAAATTATGCTTTGATAAATGAGGGACTGAGTATCAGATGGTTTATAGATGATATTCTATAAAAGTTAAAAGATCTTAATACAGCCTGCCCCTTAATGCCAAGAAAGAGAGAAGCAGGTCTTTCCACTGGGGGCTAAAAATCAACATGATTCATCTAAGAATTGAATTCTACAGCCTGACCACTTGATTCTCTCTGAATTGATGGTAAATGAGACTATACAACTCCTATGATTCTGAGAGTTGAGTTGTAGAAAAGAGAAATGTACAATGTCAACATGAGCTGGAGAATCGTGTGGTTTGATTTAAGAATTTGGGAGATCAATAAAGTGACTATAGCATTTAAGTGTAGAAGATAACCTACTGGACCTAGCTTTTCTGGTCCTCTTTTTAAATTATTGTACTTTTATCATCCTAGGAGAAAACAAACAAAAAAAACAACCTTACACAGAATAGGACCCTGGGCAAATGGCCTGCTCCATCTAATTTAGTCTGACTCAATGTCTGTCATATCAGCACTGAAAGCTTTATGCCTGCTTTGCTTCACTGAATTCTGTTCCTTGAGACCATTACATTACTATGGAAAGGCATTTGTTTTATTTTTCTGGTTGGAGCCGTGAGTGCAGACAAAGCTCTGCAGGATGTTCTGGGAAGACTCTAAAGGCAAGTTACTTATTACTGCAACAGATGTTGATGATTTTTAGGGAAATGCTGACTATATTGTGAATCTCTCTCTCTCTCTTAGGGAAAAATAAGGAATTTCCAATTGCCTGCTAGCTATCAGAACAGAAGGACTAAACAGTCTAGCTATAAAAGTAGAACACTAAAATTTTGACAAAAAAAAATAAAGAAATAACAGAGAAGAATCATCTCTATTTTTATTACACAGGAAGCAAATTTTTCTCTTAGTGGTTAATTCTTTTGTTATGGCTCCACAGATATGATTGAAGGAAGTGGGAAAAATTAACCTTACATTCCACAATACTAATCTCTGTTATCTGATTTAAAAAAAAATAAAGTTGAACATAAAAGTGAAATCAATCACTGTTAATCTTCCATATTAGTGTTAGTTTAGCATTGTTGTTATATGTTTCATTAGAAATGGTTATTGCCATTTTGAATTGTATCTCTATAAATAAAGATATTCATCACTATAGTATTCTGACTAGGTGTCCTTCCATAAGTGAATACATAATGAAAATGTGTATATACATAAAATGGTATTTTTGTTGGCCATAAAGAAGAAAAAAATTACATCATTTTTGGGAAAATGGATGGAACTAGAGAATATTATGCTAAGTGAGATCTGTCAATCTCAGAAAGTCAAGGGTTAAATAATTTCACAAATGGAAGCTAGAAAGAAAATAGGAAACAATGGGGACTTTAGATAATTGAGGCAAGAGACCAATAGAATAGTGGAAAGGGATAGGGAGATGTAGGTGGGTAGGGGAAAAAGAAGAGCTTTTGAAAGAAACAGATCAAAGCATGCTATGTCCATGTATGAAGGCATCACTGCCAAACTCACTATTATGTGTGGGCAGGGGTGGGTAGTGTGGAGGGACCTGAAGGGAAATAGCCAGATCTAATGCATGTATGTTTTTAGGACTTTGAAACTCACTATGATGTATAATTACAACAAACCAATAAAAGTATTTAGAAAAGAGAAGTGTTTATAGCAAGTACTATGATAAGCATATTGTACCATTATTACCCCTTAACAGCTCAAGTAACTCAGGCATTTGGCTTATGTCATCACAGACTCAAGACTTGGAATTCCTTTTAACCTGCAACTTGATCACTGTGTCTAAACAAATATTGTAAATATCAACATAAGCCAGGCATGGTACACAAGCCTATAAACCAAGTACATGGGATGCTGAGACAGCAGGATTATAGGTTCAATACCAGCCTTGGCAACTCAGTGTAGACCTCTGCAACCTAGTGAGGCCCTGTTTCAAAAAAAAAAAAAATAGAGGTGGGGGTGAGTTCAGAGGCAAAAAGACCCTGAGTTCAATCCTCAGTACCACAAACAAATAAAAATAAATAAAGCAGTATCAACATAAAATATTCAAAGCAACTTCCAAGTTAATGAGGAAAACAACTAAACATTGGACATTGAAATATTCAACTTGCAGTTCCGACTTTGAGATAATTGCTTATGTTTTTTAAACAATTGATTGCTTCATTCTTTCATTTGTACATGTATTCCTTCAACAACTATTTACTAGGAAAACTACTATATTCTAGGCACTAATTTAGGGTCTGAAACTAAACACATGAATAGGATAGGTATGGGCTCTGCCATGATTAAGTCTATTTATTGTTTGACAATGTATGAAAATTAGAGAAAATAATCAATGACATGAAAGTCAGTCTTGCAGGTAAATCTGACTGAGAGGCATTTAAAAAGTGATCAGTAGAGAAAATACCTATATAGCACTCAGTGGAAAGTAGAGGAGTTCTTATTGGTCATCAATGACTATATTTTGGTCATAAAATTTAATATATACTTGGTCAATTACTATGGTTTGCAAAATTTAGAAAATCAGCTTCTAAGTTTACATTTAATTAGTTTCTGTGTTCACAGCAATTAATATCTAGATTATTAAATAGATACAGATGGTATTTCATGACTACACCATAAATATTTGCTAAATGACAGATTTTCTCAGCTCAGAATTACCTCATGTATAACAAATGTCTTACTTTAATTTTTATCGAAAGCCTCATCTTCTTTCATTGTCTGGTTCCTTCCTTTCTTCAATATTCTTTCTGATTTCAATTAGTTTTGAGGATTTCCCTTGCTTTTGTGAAACTGAGATATTAAGGTTTTAAGAAACTTTCCTTGGATATAAGTTTTAAAGGTAGACAAAAGAAAATTCTAGAGGTGTAAGGACCCTGAAGAGGGATTTCAACATGGTTCAAACTTGTTTATATGATAGTAAATACTCTAATTTCTTTGGGGGATTTATTAGAGGAAGCTTTCCTTCTATTTATTAGAAGCAGTAGAAATTGTACTGTTCCTCCAGAGTAACACAGCAGTGTAAGTCGGTGTGGTGAAATGTTGGTTTGAACATGAGGTTTATTGAGGAGATTTTACAACATCATTAGTCAGCTTCTGACTGAGGTGGGTCTAATAAAACAGCTCCTACTTATTTGGGAAGGTAATTATTTTACTATAAAAGGTCAAGAGCAAAGTTTTTCTGTTTATTTTCTAAATATGTGAATTAGTCCTGCCCCGAAGATCATGTTAGCAAAAACAAAACCAAAACAAAACAAACAATAATAACAACAAAAAAACCCACTGTGTACATTTGCAGTGACAAAAATCTTTATCACCCTGTAGATTTGGCTTGTATTCTACTTTACTATTTAATGTTGATGCTCCCCATGGAATTAGTTGAACTGAATGGGCTGTACATTGAGCCAAGAAGCATAAGTAAAGATTTTCAGGACTTTCAGAAAGTGGACACTAGATAAATTTGTAGGAAAGAAGGCTTATATTATGCATTTATGGACAAGGAAGATAACTTTATAACTGGACTAGAAAAGATATGTTGGGAAATAAAGTTGTGAATACCAGGTGGATTTAGCCTGAGCAGCTAGAAGTCAATGTCATGGGAAACAGGAGATAGGGTTTGTTACTAAACAGGGGTGTGTCATTATGCCTTATAAAGAAGGATCTGATAGGATAATGCAGGTTAGACTTTGAAAAAACTGTAAGCAGAGATACATGCCAGCAGCATTTTGCAGTATACTTTATACTCAGAAGATAGTGAGACTTAGTATCACTTGTGACATTAGGGTGATCTCATAAAATGGAGAAGAAAAATATTTATGAGAAAGAAATAGCAGACTTTTTTTATTTTAGTGACAATTTGGACACAGAAAAAGAAGATGATGAAAGAGTTAGGTTTGTCCAGAAGAACAGTGATATGCCTGACTGATGAAATGTAATGGTTTGCTGGGCAAGTCAGCAACATACAGTATCTACAAACTGCTAGGGAACACTATGTCAATATAGTTGTCACTATTGACTCCAGGAGTTTCAGAGTCTAGGGTTGAATAAAACAAGGAAATGGATACTTTTTGTAGTAAAAGTGCTGTGACAGAGGTAAATTCAAGATAATATAAGAGCACAAGATAAGGGACAAAGAGTGAAGCTAAGAGAAATGTTAGGAAAGATTACTAGAAGAAGCAAAATCTAAGCTAATCTTTGAAATACAAGGAAGGATTATTCAGATAAGAGTTGTGTGACTGTACATTTCTATCATTCTATACTTCTGTATAATGTATAATTACAATGTGCCAACTGAAAGTATATAAACAAAAATAAATAAATACTACTGTGGAAAAAAGAAAGATAAGACAGAGATGCTACAGGTAAAAGCAATGGGGAGAAAGTAAGAATGATAAGAATGAAACCTCAGTTTCTATTTGTTGAGGATGATGGAGAATTGCATATACTGTGTTAATGGAATCTATCCCTTAGGGAGCTAGTAAAAGAAAGATAAGTTTATTTTATGAGTATGCTGCCTTTAAGTTGATAGAATGTTCCTGTATAGATATCACTTAATATATTTATTCTGGAATTGGAGATGCAAAATGAGTTTGTAAGTCACTCAGTAGCAATTGAAGTAATATGAGGAGGTTGACATCATAAAATTGTGTGAAGAGGAAAGAACCTTGGTCTTTGAACTGAGTTGGGGGAAGAATATTCATCAGTAGGAAGTTTGAGTCAAGTAACATAAGAGTAAGTAATATGAAATGCGTCTTTGTTTTAATATAATATAGGTAATTCCCTAGAAACTACTTGGAACTTTTGGATATTGAGTTAGCAAATTTTCACTTTCATCTTTCCCTTCCCTCTGGTATTTTTTTCTTTCATTCTGAGCTATACAAGCTTCTAAGTCCCAGTTCATGCACAGCCTTTATTGAACACTTAGAAACACAGATCAGTAGAAGGTTAGAGCTGAAAGAAACCTTGGGGACCATTGAGTTAAGTGGTTTTCATACTTTTTAAAAAAAACAACAAAGCAATGTGTGACAATAAAAAAATCTTAACATAGAAGCACTTAAAAAAGTAGATAAAAGTAAAGTTGCTATTATTGGAGGTAGTGGGAGAGTTTGTGATTTGTTATCTCACCTAAATTAAGTTAATCTATCCTATCTTGGTAGACTCTGATAAATTCCTAAGAAAACTCTAAAGGACAGCTTTCAATAACTACTGGTGATACCCATTGCTTTTATTTAAAGAAAATAATAACAAAGACATACAATTGGACCTAGTTTTATTATATGCTTATAATGTGTGTGTGTGTGTGTGTGTGTGTGTGTGTGTGTGTGTGTGTGTGTGTGTACCTGTGTGCATGCACATTACTAGGGATTGAACTCAGGGGCATTCTCCTTTGAGCCACATCCTTAGTCCTATTTTATTATTTTGAAACAGGGTTTCCCTCAATTGCTGAGACTGGCCTCATATCTGTGATCCTCCTGTCTTAGCCTCTCAAGTACTGGGATTACAGATGTGCACCACCACACCAGGTTAGACCTAGTTTCAGAACAAATATTTTGCCTTCTGGAAGAGTTGCTTGTACTATATGAAGAGTTTTTCTTCACTGATGTTACTTAAAAGGTATTACCAAATGCATTTATTTGGAATGACCGATTAGTGAACCCAGGCTTCTCAGTGATACACCCATGGAACACAGGCCAAGGAAGGATGAAGCAAAACTCAGGAGAGAGGCACAGCTCCCTCATCCTCCCCTGGCCTCAAAGCACATGCCCCTGTAGCAGAATTATGTCTGTTCTGTCAAAGACAAAGCACATTTCTAAGAAAAGTTCTTACTTACAAAAGGAAAAATGCAGAATAAGAAAGCAAAACCTGAGTTCAAGGTTAAAAGTTGTTATAATTTTTCCGTTTAAAACAATCTTAATAAGCCCAGTAACTATGGATGTCCTTTTAAGCCACTTTATTCTGCAATAAAATTTACTATTTTCAGGGAAGGACCAACTGAAAACAAATTCTCAAATGTTGATTTCTCATGATGTTCCTGGAATGCAAGAAAAGGTTCAGTGTTTAATATTAGATCAATTGGTCTTATACTTCAGTTATTAGCATTTACTGTGGTATTATTCTATGTCAATCACTGTGCCTGGGACTGGCATATAAGAGTGGGCCTGGTATTGACGCCATCATTGAGGAGTTTATACTAACTTGAAGAAAATAAATCACTACTATGTGATAATTTTTTTTTTTTTTTTTTTTTTTACTGAGGATTGAGCTCAGGGTGTTCTATCTCCAAACTATACCTCCAGCCCTTTTTATTTTTTATTTTGAAACAGGGTCTGGCTAATTTGCTGAGGTGAGGGTCTGGCTAAGTTTCTGAGGCTGGCCTTGAACCTCTAATCTCCTGTCTCATCTTCCCAAGTACTGGGATTACAGGTATACATCACCATGTCTGGCTTGAAGTGATAAATTGACAATATAAAATCTGTGGGAACACAAACGAATGACCTTTGCATATCCTTTAGAAATAACCCAATATTTTAAGTGAATGCTAAAAACTAATAGGAATTTAATAAGAGGGTAAAAGGTCAATCTCAAACGTGATTTGTGAGGGAAGGTATATACCATACCCTTTTCTCTATCATAAAATGTAAGGTCTTACTTGGACAGGGAGAATTCCATAATGCCAAATTTGATGGAAGTGTTCAAAAAATAAAACTGATTGTATAAGAGAGGACTTCGAGGTCAGAAAACAAAAGATGCACTTCCAAATAGGGCATTAGATTCTGGGTATAGGCAGCAGATGATAGAGAGATTTGACCAAATGAGAGTTGAAAACAATGGGCAAAAGAAACAAGTTGGAAGATAATTGTTGAAATCAGATACCTGGAACAAGTGTTGATTTATATAATTTGATTTTATCTTTTCATAAAATCTGATAATGTAAGAAATTGTTTAATTTCTTTTTCAATGCATACTTCATATTCTAAGAATAGTTCTAATGGAGTTTAATAAAGCCACTAAAGAGAGAATGAAAATATTTATTTTTATTCAATGGAGTGGAAACAAATAGATGTCTTCTTAAGTCCTTTGGGGTGGATTGTGGGGTTGCACTAAACACCATGGGCAGAAACACCTTCATTTCTCTACTCAGAATGATGGTATATGTGTAAGTGTGGCTGGAGGTTTTTTGTTTTGTCTTTATTTTTATAAAAAAAACTGATAGTTTCTGAAGCTGATCATATACATGCCAACTAAAATAATTTTTAATACAAGGCAAGTGTTAAAAACATTTTCCCTCTCTGTTTGTGTGTTGTTTTGGTAGCTTATTTCAGAAAGATATTGCAATTAAATTTGATGGAGCTCCCTGCATCTGCTCAATCCCAGACTGAATGCTGCCAAAGGTCTGTGGTGGAGTTAGCAGAATGTTATTCAAACTCAAATGGATAGAGGTCAGGCCTCAAATAGAAACTCCTGGGCCACTGCACCTGAAAAGAAGAGGCTGAAAAGACTGGATCTCAGAAAACTAACTAGTTCTAGTCCAAATATAACACAATCCCTTACGAATTTTTGACGATAGCAACTTCATCTTAAATTATCTGCAGGAAAAAAACCAAAAAACAAAACAAAACAAAACAAAACAAAACAAAAACTAATGATAAAGCCAGGATGTAGATTTCTTTCCACAAATAAGTGAGTTGAAATTGAGGATTTCAAGAAAGATCAGAGACATTTAGTGCTTGTTTTAAATAAATTTAATAAATGTAGGATTAATTAGTTTGAATTAACAGACTGGTAGTCTTTTTGGTTCATGATTTCTCTGACAATATGATGAAACTTACAGATGTTCTACCAGAAAGAATATACAACCACAGGTACACATTAAATTTGGCACATATTTTCAGGGGATTTTGATATCTCCAGAAGTGCTTTCTTGGACTCCAAGTGAAGAACTAAAATATATCAAGAAACCAAAAACTTCTGCCATAGAGGAGAGATATTAGGAATATTTGCTTGATGGATTTCTAGGAACAGAAAGGGAGAGGTCAATTGTTTTACATGGGTCAATTGATGACTTTCTATTCTTTGGGTGAATTTACCATCAAGGGCTGCTTTTCTGGGAGATCTCACTTAATTATTCCCTCTAAGCATCATCTCCTATCCTGCTTTGCCCCCGGGGGAAACCCTGTTCACTCCTTATCACATATAGATTCATTTCCCTCAAAGCAGTTAATACAGTAAGAATTTATTTTTTGTTGTTACAGCAGCTTGTTTCTACCAGAATGTAAGTACATGAAGACCTTATTTATCTTTTGACAGCTATGTCCCCAGCATCTAGAATATCAGATAGTACATATTCTGCCTAGTGATTACTCTTTGAATAAATAATTCACTACTAAGTAGTTTCAAAACCTATGAACTACTCATTGGCAATATGCACGAATTGATGTGAAGTCAAGAATGGTTTAGACAAATGACTGACTGGGTATGTATTACTGCTGTATGATAAACTTCAATAACATGCTCAAACGTAAAATTGCCGGTGTTTCATTGAGCTAATTTCTTGCTCCATTTACAGACTTCAGTAACATATTTTCTGGAAATGTCACATATTTTCTTGGAAATGCCATATATTTTCTGGAAATGTCTGCTGATATGCAATATTTCCAAGTCTCAATTGTGTTAGAGAATGATATATTGTGGCAATATTTTCGTCATTTGAAAAGTAGATGCAACCTCTTCTGGGCGTACTGTGGCATTGGTAAGGATGCAGCTTGGTGCTGAACAGCATGTATGAGTATGGTTTACCTGCAAACTTCTTGCAGACCTGAGACATTCCTAAGAACTAGTCCACATTCATTCCATTGCTTCATATTTATAATGAAGTATGCTTTAAAATAGGCATAGTTATGAAAGTTATTGTGTACTCTCGATAAAGTACAACTTTATGCTTTTCTTTTGTATCATTTCTGAGTCATTTTTAACAACAATTTATATTCATGAAACTTATTTGGCACTTGATGAACTGAGCTTCAAAGGGGGTAAACTTGAAGCTAACTAGTTTGATGTGTTGAAGAGATGGAAGACTTCAAGCAGGATTAAAATTCCTGCAAGCCTGATGGAAAAGATCAACTAGAAGGGATATACTGCATAACATAATTTTAAGATGAGAGTCAGTTAAATCAGCTTGATAAGTTCAGTTTGAAAAAGGATTTTCTATTTGGCTAAATAGTAGAGCAAATAGTTTTCTATTTATTCAAAGGCATTCATGAATTTAATTCATGATTTCTTAGAAAAATAATGAAAAATATTTTAATGTAATTGTTTTTCTTTCAGAAACTAACATTTTATTGTATTTTTCTATTACAGCTTCAAAATTTTAAAATAACATTTTATTAAGACCCATTCCTTCTCCAAAGCTATTGATCACAGTAAGTTACTAGCTAGCTCTATGCTGAATTGAGTTAAATTTTAGAAACAAAACAAAAAAAATTCCATGATCTTGATTTCAGTATGGATACAGTTTGGATATTTGGTGACTCTGGGTCTTTTTAGTAGTAACTGCGTCTAGCTATAAGCATTATAAATGATTAAACCTGTATATCATCCTGTGGCATTCAAATTTTAATTTATGCCCCATGACTCTAATACTGGATAGACCATTTTATAGGAGCTTTCTCATGGTCCACTTATGTGATGATGGAGAAGATGAAGTCTACTTCATCTCTAAATGTTTGACAATGTCACAAAAGCTCAAGTTGTACATGTGACAAAATATATGATTATACTTACATCATCAAGTCAGCAATATGCCAGTCTTGACTTTGCTTTTAAAATTATCCTATTTATAAAAGGATTGGCTTTTAGAAACTTTGCAATAACCGTATTTTTCATAATTGCTTTTACTTGAAGGTTTACTTTTGTTTTGCTGTCATTGCATTGAAATTTAACATTTGTAGAAACACTTTGGTAATCCTAATAGCTAGGAAGAATGGGCAAGTTTTTTTGTTAATCTATTTTTAAAGAGAATAATGCTTAAGAATTATTATATGTGAAACTTACCTTAGTAGAGAAATAAATGATTTTTATTTTTAAATGATTATAAGCACACTTTTATGTAGTTGCATTAAAAAAATAATTCTTCTGGTTGAGAATTGGTAGTTGTAGGTTTGTTAGTGGTTTTCAAACATGAAGACTTGTTTCTTTTCAGGAGTAAGGATCAATAAAAAGTTAACATTATTTTCCAAAGATAAGATTTTTTCAGAGACAATGCTGTCAGTTATAAAGGTGAAATGATTCTGTAAGTTTGGAGAGAGGACCCAGAGCTTCTGAGTTTATGATAAATCATAAGTAATCACTCATGATTCTATGTATATAATGCATCTGATGTTGCTTTCTCTTTTATTTCTACATAATTACTACCATTTTCAGAACTCAGAGATATAAGTTTAGGTACAAGTAATAGGCATTGTGATTCAAGTGCCACAAAATACAAATAACACACAAACAATCAAACCAGGAACATACTATTATTTGAATGATATGGAAGTTTGTTAATAATCTGGCTAATTCAGAAAGTACCAATTACACAATTCACCTAGGATTAAGACTTTCTGAGTTTGAATTTCTTTACAACTTGGATTATATGGTTGATTTAAAAATGCTCATTATTTTCCTCATAAAATTTATTTTATTTATTGGTGACTGAAAAACAATGATTAGAGCAAGTTTGTTTTTTTTTTTTAATGTATTCCAGGCACAAAACTGATAATAATGTGTTAAGAAGAAAAATGCTTTTAAACTGTAAAGGTTTAATGCAAGTCATGTTTCAAACTCATGTTACCCCCATTTCTAGCGACAATAGAATTCATGCCGCACTTGCTCTAGTAGCACATATACTATAAATTGGATGGTGATGAAATCTTACACAGGAAACAATAGGGTACTTTATAAGCTTCGTACTTCACAAATAAGCTGTGATCATCCATATTTTGAATGTATGTTATAACATATAGATCATTTTTTTTTAAAGAAACAAATAATGAAGAGATTCTATTAGAGGCCATCTACTTAAAAATTCATCCATTTCTGAAATTGATGTAACTTTTTCTTTCCTTATATAAAGTAATGGCTAACTAGTGTGTGTGTGTGTGTGTGTGTGTGTGTGTGTGTGTGTGTGTGTAGTATGTGTATTATGACAAATGAAATTCCTGAACTTTTCAACTCTCAATAGCAGAGGGGAACTTCTGTAAACTTTTTAAGAGAGGAGACATTACTAAAGAAAAGCTGTCATCAAATCATGCTAACATTTGGAAACAAAAAAAAAAATCCTCATTAAATATTATCAGATTCAACATTGGGTTATTTAATTTTCAAAGTTTAATAGTGAGATTTGAGAAAAGCATTTTATTTGTGATATTTGAAATGAATTTCCCTTAAATAGCATTTTTATACCATGCTTTCTCTGCAGAATTATATCCATATATTTCAAAGAAAATTGTGGAATTATATATGTTAAACTAAACATTAATGATAATTTCAGTTATTTCTTATGTATTATAGAATATATTTTTAAGTTGCAAAATTAACTCATACTACTTTCTATTAAGTGCCATAGGGAAGTATTTTTAAAATAATATAATATAAGGAAAGTACATCCAAACTGAATGGCATGGTTTATATATATGTTGATCATATGTTTTATGGAATTGTTGACATAAAGTATTATTAAAGCCTTCCTTTGTTTTGTTACGTTATTTCTTCACACACAGTGAGTCAGGACAACAAAGAGCTGCCTTTCCATCTAATTTTCTGAATTGGTTATTTACACATCTGAAAACAAGCAGACAACTCCCAGTCTCTTCATGATTTTCTTTTTTACAAGTATTGCCAATAACTTTCCATAATTTGAATCTATAGGATATTACAGAAATTTGTTAAGAGTTTTTATGTGCTTTGTGTACTTCAGAGTTATGATATAAGGACTTACATTATCTGTGGATAAAATATAATTACTAATGTTTAATTATGAAGAATAAAATGTATATGGTATATAATCAGTTTGTAGAATCAAATCAAATTCATTGTTTGTAACTCATTTTCATCTTTTGTAAACAAATATTTGGGTTTTTTTGAATTAATAGAGTAACTTGGCTATAATTAATCAGTTTTTTCATTAAATATCAGCAGTTCAATAAACTTGTGGTAAAATAAAGACTATATAAGATATCTAGTTTGAATTTCTCTTTAGTTTATATCATGATTATGTAATGGGGTAAGCCAAGAAGGTTTTTCTTGACCACATTTGAAAATTGACTCAAATAATTACTGAGATTAAATTTCTGTGTATTTTATAAAAAATATTACTTACTTTCACAGAAGTGAAGAAATACAATTGCACAATGGTGGTTACAATGTAGAAATACATATTGCCAAGAAAATGTTAGCCAGAGATTTAAAAATGACTGTACAGCACCGCATCAGAGAATTGTATTAACAGCAAAATGATTAATATTATTTTTCCATATAAATGAAATCCTTAAATCTTTGTTAGAAATAAGTGGGGGTAAAGTGCTTTTTTATATTCTAAATCCTAGCAAAATATGTCCTGATGTGGAGCAAAAGACAGTAAAAAATGACAGTTAGAAAAAAAAAAAGACATTCATGCATTTAAGCTAACATTAGTCTCTGACTCTAATATAAGGCAGATCATTAATCTTTTGCAAAACTATGACTTTAGCCACTTAAGCTCTTTTTAGTACTTTCATGACAAGGACAGGATAGGCCTTGTAAATTTAGGAGTTAAGATGTGTTTTTCCAACATGTTAACTTAGACTCAGCTGTTTTTTTGAAACACCAAATTTACAATAACAAATTCTTTGCTTTGGAGAAATGATGAAATGTTATAATAAAGAAAAATAAAAGGGGTCCTATCGAGTTTATCACAAATGACAGTGTTTAGATCAATGAACATGGATCACATTTGCCTATGTGTCATCCTCAGTCTTAATGATGTGGAAAAGGGTAACATTGAACAGGACCTGGTGGCCATTGTTCCAGGCATAGAGGGCTCTATCTCTTGCATTGTAGTCAAGCATGGATATGTGAAAGTATTGGTTATGGAAGGGAATGTCTGTGTACTCGTATGTGGAGGTTTTGGTGGAATAGGAGTAATACACCTTAGCTCCAGTTAAGTGGGAGTTGGTGACGTACAGTGTCCCACAGATCATGAACGATTCCCCTGCACTCCTCTTGGGGTAGCCAGTGTTCCAGCTCTTCATCACTTCCAGGGTATCTTGGTTAAGCTGACTGATGACAATGTTGCCTGCGTTCTGATTAGTCGCGTACACCGCCCACAGCCCAATCTCATCAGCCATTAGGTCGATGTCAGAGAATCCACCCCAGGTGTAGGGGTAAACATTGTGGAAACCAGCATACTCCAGGCTTCGCTGGGCAAGCACTCGCCCCAGATCGAAGCTGTATTTAATGATGATGTTACTCTGATATTTGTTAAAGTAGAGTGAGCCATTGTAGACAACGTGGTTAGTTCCCGCCCACTTGAAAGGGAGGTTGTATGTCCTCGATTCAGCCCCACTGACGAAGTCTGCAATTGACTTGTACTCACGGACAATTTTATTGTTAGTATAACTGTCCATGTACCAGACCTGAGGGGAACA
This sequence comes from Graphiurus murinus, assembly GCA_004027655.1. Lineage (NCBI taxonomy): Eukaryota > Metazoa > Chordata > Mammalia > Rodentia > Gliridae > Graphiurus > Graphiurus murinus. Next base: position 22,927 of record PVLC010015610.1, read on the forward strand.
AAACAAAACAGAAAGGGTGACTAAACTTCATACTTCCATGAGAACTCCAAAGTAAAGGCAGTAAGTGTGAGCATGTATTAATATCACAATTCTCAGGCTCTGGAAGTATCTTATTGCTCTGACCTACAATGTCAGAGTATTGCAGCTTTTGTAAAAATATAGGCATACTCTATTTGGAAAACAAATGAATTTACTGTCTTAAATTTATTTGCTTTTTTTTCTTTAATTTCTGGCTATTTAGTCCATATCATGCAGTGAAACAAACATAGACCAATGCAAACCATATCACCTGGTGAATTAATGTGATCAGTGATAACAAAAAATACAACCTTCAGCCCATCCCTTGTTATGAAAAAACATATGGTCTAATTTTAAATATTTAACTAATTTCTACTTCATATGTACCCAGAACAATCTAGTAACATTTGTTCACTAGGTCAGCATATAGGTACAATTATCTTTTAATGAAAGCATTTTTACTAATTTAATAATAAATTGCATTTGGAGAGAACCCTTGAAATCTTATGTTGGGTTCTATAACAGAATGTAAATAGAGTTATAGTAAGCTTCCAGTATACTGATATACATAGTTCAGGCAGTATTAATTTATGAAGATGCCTGAGTTACATTGTTATTTTTTTAAAAACTATCTTTAAACCCCAGGTATATATTAGTTTATTTAGTGAATTATTTGGTTCTTGAGTTTTTCACTAATGTGCTGATTTTTTTTTTTTTTTTACATTAAGGAGTGTTTTATAAAGAGTACACAGGAGATGTTGCAAATTCGTAATTAGAACTTTTAAATCATAAGCCAAGACTAAAACCAATAAAAGTTAGATTATTTATATGGGTCAATTATAAGGCGATATATTTTACCAAAATGGCTTTCCCATATATCTGTAGATATGTTTGTGTTATCAAACAAGAAATACTTGCAGATACTTTTTAAGTTGAAACTAATACGCCTGAAGTAGTAATAGTAGTAGAGAAAAATAGTAGAGAAAAAGTATAATTACACATAATTTTTAGCAAAGGCATTTTGGAAGTAACATACTCTATTATTTTTTTCAGATGCTAACGGATCTGTCATCCAAGCGCCAAATCGAGTTCCAGATGTCTTGACTGTAACAGGGCCTGTGATTTTCATCAACTTGCCACATGCTGAAATTAAAGAGACATAAACATGTTGGGCAAACACAACAATGAAACCAACACACATATTCATACCAACAGCTAAGAAAGGGACCATAAAGCAAGACAACTCCGTGGATTAATGTCACATATTCTGAATGAATGGTAATTCATTGCTGGGCATGTATCCATAATTTGAAACATGAGCAGTTGCTTTTTCAATGCTCTAAATCTAAAGCATGGAATTTTAAGTGGTAAATGATGTGTGTAACTTAAAAAATGAGGAAAGTTATCATTATATTAATTTAGCAGCTGTTTCTCTCAAGTAAAGAAGTCAGAAAAAGAACTAAACAAATGACTCATGAACCTGCATACCTCATCATCAGCAACCTCTGCCTCTCTCCTTCCCCTGTACTTTGTGACCAAGGTAACTTATCCAAGCTGGAAAGGACTTGACAAGCAAATTTTAAATTTGTTTTCGTGAATGGGTAGTTCTAGTAAAGCTATTTTTATAGAGTATAACAGTAAAAACTCAATCACAGTCTACCTGAAAGGGTAGAATTTTGAGGGGTAAATGCACAGATAACAGGGCCTAACAGAGCAGCCATGAACAGACAAGAAACAAAATTTCTAAATCTCAAGCCCTTAACCCCAAAGTTACATAGTGAAAGATGCAAAAATATAAAACATGATGAAAAACTGATGACTTTCGTAAAAAAATTATAATATTTTTACCACCTTAGCTATGAATAAGATCTCAAGAATAGCTTAGACTTCTGAAATACTAAAACCTAAACCAAACAGAAACCCAGGAATTTTTGTGAGATTTCTAAACAGCGAAGTTCAAAATGAGTTATTATATACATTGAGAAAAGCAATCTGACTGCCTATAAATGTTGACTTCTGGTAAAAACAAAGGATGCTTTTTCTTTCCTATTCTCATTTTTCTTTTTCAAATCTTTTTAACTTTTTTTTTTTATATAGATACTGGTAATTGAACCCACATGTACTCTTCCACTTAATTCCACCCCCAGCCAATTTTATTTTCTGTTTTGAAACAGAGTCTCACTTGTCTCAGCCTCTCAAGTACTGGGATTACAGGTATGTGTCACCAAACCCAGTTCTTTCTTACTCCTTTTATATCCCAAATGTATATCTACATTTCTTCTGTCCTCCTCTGCCTAACCTTAGAATTAATAAGTTTCTAGTTCATTTCTTTTGGCTTTTGTGAGTATGGATTAGAGAAGACAAATACCAAAGGTAGATTGAGGATAAAAGTAATTCTAGTTTAGAGTTTATTTGGGCTCATTTTTTCTCAATCTATGCACCTCATAAGAATAATTTGTAATTGGCAGGATACTGAGCTGTGCAGTTAGGAAAATGAATGGTAATATATTTTGCACTATTATCTCAGTGATAACTAAACATTTAGTAATCTCTAACATTTCAATAAATCTGAGTTAAATACTTTCCTCCCATTTTATAGAAGAAAATAATGTGGCAGCCTCACTCTATAATGAATTGCTTTATAACTGCTTCAAACCTGATCAACCAAACTAGTTATTCAGAAGACTTTATGGCATTGCCTATATTAAATTGCAATACCCTGTGTTAAACTGATTGGGAATTTAGTAGTTCAGTTTGTTATAAACACATATATGAGCAAAGTAGTATCAACTTGAAATAGAAAAATTAATGTATTCCAAATGGATCAAATTGAGTATATGATCTGAATACATGGTAAGCGAATGTAGTATGATTTTTAATGATGTCCTGTGTAAACATTTCTAAACAAACAGATGATAAGACTATGGAAATTTCAAATATAAATAGATTAAAAAAATAGGAAGACATGCTACTTCCACCCCCCTCAAAAAAAAAAAAGGCACATCACCAAACAAAATATATAATTCTTAAGCATGAGAATGTAATTCTGGCTTAAAATGATAGATTAATACATACTTTACCCCTTTATTTTTCATGATCTCATTAAAATAATCATAAGGGAGTAAAACATTAAAAAACAGAAACCCCAAAACAGAGACTGAAAAAAAAGAAAATGGTATGAGAGCCATTATCAGAGAAGAAATTTTAACAAATTCCTAGAAGGCAGAGGCAATGGAGAATGGTCATTAAAAATGTAGGATGAAATAAATCACATAAGTGCCCATGCAGAGGAGATGACAGCTGAGGTTGCCAAGGCTCTACCCTGAGCAAGACTAGTAAGGGACTCAGAAAAATAGGGAGAATGAGCATGGGAGTGAGAGGGGACCCTGAAAACAAGGACAGCACCAAAAGCATGCCTTAAGAGCACCTTCATCTCAATGTATAGAAACCTAAAAGGCAGTTTTTAAAAAGCCTACGAACTGGGCTCAGTAGTGCACACCTGTAATCCCAATACTTAGGAGGCTGAGACTGGAGGATTGCAAGTTTGAAACTAGCCTCAGCAACTTCGTGAAACCCTCTGCAATGTAGTTAGACCCTGTTTCAAAACAAAAACAAAATATAAGAGGAGACTAGAGAGGGAGTTGTAGTGTAGCTTGGAGATATAATATCTCTGGATTCAATCTTTAGGACACACACACACGCACACACACACACACACACACACACACACACACATACACACACTTGTGCTAACTACTTGAAAATCTTTAGGGTAATGAATGTAAGTGCTAGAGGTCCGTACAAAGGCTCCTGTGTAATGACATTGGTAGTGTCCCTGCCTGCTAGGCATGGAAAGAAGTGTTAAGCCCCACTTAAATACACAGAATTTTCAAGGAGAATATTGTTCAAATTTTAAAAACTATTGGATAAAATGGGTGACCAGATAGTTTTTAAAAAGTTAAAATGAGCCAGGCGTGGTAATGCACGCTTGTAATCCCAGCATTTGGGAGGCTGAGACCGGAAGGATCCGGGTTCGTGGCCAGTCTCAGCTACCTAGTGAGGCCCTCCGCAACTTAGTGAGACCCTGTTTCAAAATAAAGGAAAAAAAAAATAGGGCTGGGGGTGTAGCTCGTAGGTAGAATGCCCCCGAGTTCAATCTCCAGTACCGAAAAAAAAAGAAAAAAAGTTAAAATGAAAATGATTAAGGTAAATATACAGAAAAAATAAGATACCAATGAAAGAATTCAGAGAACAGAAGAGACGCGGGTACTTCAGAGACATTTCTATACTGTATATTGTGGACTGTGAAAGAAAACTATAAAAGAGCTGTTGAAATTTTAAAAATACATATATTACAGTTTTAAAAGTCAGCTGGAGCCGGGCGTGGTAGCACACACTTGTAATCCCAGTACCGGAGGATCCAGGTTTGCAGCCAGCCTCAGCTATTTAGTGAGGCCCTCCGCAACTTAGTGAGACTCTGTTTCAAAATAAAGAATAAAAAATAGGGCTGGGGGTGTGGCTCAAAGGTAGAATGCCCCTAGGTTCAATCCCCAGTACTGAAAAAAAAAATCAGCTTGAAGATTAAAAGTGTTATCCCAGAATTAAAATTTAAAATATAAAAATGAAAATAAGATAAACTAAGGAGGCATAGAGGATGAATCAATAGCTCCTTATTCTGAAAAATGAGGTCTAGAATAGGAGTGAGAAAAAGAATATAGAGAATTATCAAAGAAATTACATAGGGAATTTTCTCAGTTAAAAAGCCTAAATATTCAAATTAAAAGGGCCTATCATATGAATAAGAAGATCTATTCTTAACAAAATTACTGTGAAATATTAAAAGATTAGGAATTAATTGAAATTGAAACTTTTCAGAGAAAGTCACATGAAAACAAGCAAGAATTAGACTAGAATTGAACTTCTCATTATCCATATTGGAAACCAGGACAATAATCAGTGAATTTATACCTTTGTATTTAAGAAGAAAAATCAGAGGAACATAAAATAAGGATTTTTGAGTGTGCTTGGGGGGAGGTACTGGGGATTGAACTTAGGTGTGTTCTGCCACTGAACTACATACCCAGTTGTTTTTTGTTTGTTTGTTTGCTTTGTGGAACTTGGAATTGAACCCAGGAATATTCTATCTCTGAGATGCACCCCAAAACTCTTTATTTATTTATTTTTTGTTCTGTTTTGAAGCATGGTCTTGCTAGGTTGTTGAGAGTTGCACTACTTGCTGAGGCTGGCCTTGAACCTGCAATTCTCCTGTCTCAGCTTACCATGTACTGGAATTACATATATGAGTCACCACACCTGTTTTTCCAGCCATTTTTTAGCAATTTTTATTTTGACACAGGGACTCACTTAAGTTACCCAGGCTGGCCTCAAACTTGCAACCCTTCTACCTTAGGCTCTCAAGTCACTGGGATTACAAGTGTGAATTTCTGACAAGCAAATTTTCCAAAAGTTCACCCAATAGGCAATCTTTCTTAAGAAGATGCTTTAGGATATGTTGCATCAAAATAAGTGAGTAAACCAAGACAGGGGGGAGACTGAGATCAGGAAGACAGTGATATCCTATCCCCAAAACAACAACATGGCAGTAAGACTTGAACCATTTGGTACAAAATTGACAGACAAATTCGAGAGGAAGGTCTCCGCAATAAGTTTGGGGGAATGTAAATTAGGATAGCCATTATGGAAAACAATGTTATTAAAAATTAAAAACAGAACTGCCATATGATCCAGGAATCCCATTACTTGCTGTACAAAGAAATGAAATCTGTATGTCAAATAAATATCTAAATTTCCAAGTTTACTACATTACTGTTCTTGGTAGCCAAGAAATGGAAGCAATCTAAGTGTCCATTAACTGATGGATAAAGAAGTTGTGGCATATATACACAATAGAATACTATCCATTCTTAAAATTGAATAAAATCTTGTCATTTTAAACAACATGGATGGAACTGGAGATCATTATGGTTACTGAAATAAGGCAGGCATAGAAAGATAAGTACTGCATGATTTTATTCCTATGTGGATCAGAAAATGTTGATTGCATAAAAGTTGATGTGCAATTGTGGTTATCAGAGGCTGGAGAGGTAAATGAAGGGAAGGATGAGGAAAGGTTGATCAATGGGCACTAAGTTATAGTTAGAAGTATTTCTGGTGCGCTAGTACACAGTAGTGTACTGTACATTTAAAAAAGCTAGAAGAAAGAATTTTGAAAGTTTTCATCATAAAGAATGATAAACATTTGAGGAACTAGATATATTTAACCTGATTTAAACATTACACAATCTATACATGTAATAAAACATCATGTTAACTCATTAATGTTGTACAATTTTTTGTGTTTTATCTTAGTTGAAAAATAAATCTACTTTTAAAAAACAGAGATAAGTGGAATTAATCTATAAATAGACTAAGCGTTAGAAAAGCCAGATATGATGATGGTAGAATAGGTGTATATGAAAGGAAATTTCACTTGCGCTTAACTTTAGTTTGAGTGCCACAGCTATTTTGCTACTGGACTTATAAAAGAAGGGACTTTGTCAGTTCAATACTTAGCTCCCAAGAAATAATATGAATATTATCATAATAATGTAAATATGCGTGTTAAACTTGTAGAATCTGTCCATAAACTAACTGCAGAACACCTGAGAAACATTTCATCTGTTCCGCTATTATAGAAAAGCTAAAATATTTCTGATGATAATGTGGAAGAGGAGAAATTCAAAGAGATGAAAAGATAGGACTGCAACCATATTGATATTTTAAACATATAATTGGAAGCTTGGCATGGTGGCACATGCTTGTAGTCTCAGTACTTGGGAAGCTGAGACAGTAGGGTCACAGGTTCATAGCCAGTCTCAGCTACTTATTGAGGCTTCTGCAACTGAATGAGACCCTGTTTCAAAATAAAGAATAAAACATATGGCAAATATGGCTGGGGTGTAGCTCTGAGGTAGAATGCCTCGGGGTTCCAGTCCCTAGTTACACACACACACACACACACACACACACACACACTGTAAAGGGATTTTTATTCTAGTTGAAGAGTAAAAAGGGGATTTTTACCCTAGTAATGGAGATATGAGTCCCAAAGTCACAAACTGGTATCAGTCAAACTGTAAATAGTCATAAAACTATGACTATATTAGGAGGAGGCATGAAAGAAAGCGGGGTTGGCTAAGTTATCTAAATCTTCATCTTGTAGAATAAGAAGTCAGTAAACAATATCTAAAATGATTAAAAAGTAGAAAAGTAAACAGAAATTAGAAAAATAAATTGTAAAATTTCAAGCCTTGAAGAGGGAAACACCTCAATGGACATGATGTATATACACAAACTTATCAAAGCCAATCACTATGTTGAGGGCTCAATGAGTGCTGTGTGCATGTATGCCTTTATCACTCTGAACTTCATTAAGATATATGATTACGATGCACCAATTAAAAAAACTAAGGTAAAGTAAAAGGGCTGGGAGATGTAACTCAAACTACCTCTGAGTTGTTTTTAGGTTCAATCTTCAAATCCCCCCAAATTCATAAACTGTAACACACATATGAAAAACATGTTATGAAAAATAAATATAAAACAGAGATAAAAGAAACTACAATGAGAATTTAGCCAGTCACCAAAAGTGAAAGATTATATGTTTTCTGCCATATGCAGAAGCTATGGAGTAAGAGGGATACGAGAAGAACTTTAGAAATAGAGGAGAAACTCTAGTAGAAAAAGGGAGGTGGTCCAGGGAAGGGTGAAGAATGAACAAAAGATGTTATGTACATAGGTGAGAATATCAATGCCAATCTCAGTATCATGTATGGGGAAGATGAGGGAGCAAGAAGGGAGCCAAAGGGAAGCTCATTAAGTGTTGTGTGCATGGATGTCACTATGATTCTGAACTACAATATGATGTAAGACTATGATGCACCAAGAAAAGTATTAAAAAAAGAAAAAAAGCAATGAATCACTTATTTTCATATACAAAAAAGGAAAGGACAAGTTGAATAGAATTATATTTTTCATTCAGTCACTGATTTGGTCTAGCACCTATGAAGTAAACTTATCTAGTAAACCAATTTAATTTTATAAACTTTAATTATGTGCACTTTTACTGAACAGACTTTTAAGTTAGGCAAATCATTTCAAATATGCATGTGAAAGTGTATGAGTTCTGGCTCCAAAGAAAGATTTTTGACATGTAGTCTTCAGTGAGGAACGATCCTATGAACATTTATGAACTTTGTATTTCACATTTTTTTCTTGATTATTCTTTGTGTAATCCTCCCTATCATTTTCCTCCATGTCTCTCACCCATTAGCCATCTCCCACCTTTCAGGTGGTGACTCATCATATGCAATGCCAAGCTTCTTCTTTCTGGTACCACCCAGTGTTTGACCTGAGTCCATCACAAATTTTCACCCTGGAATCACATCCTTATACTAGTACTAATCTAAGATTTACACTTAAAGAGTTAATGACCTAAAATACAAACAATTTAAAATAGCATCTCCATCTTAAATGTGTCTTTTAGTTTCTTATTCTGAAACACTGAGTACATTAAAAATTTTGGATTCCATACCAATAAACTTTCTTAATACCCCCAAATAGATCTGTGTTAATTATGTACACAAATGCCCTTTTCTTTTTACTGAAGATAAGATAAAGTGCTTTGCATAAATTTCTTCCTTACACGACTTTGGTAGAGTGAGTGGCCTTTGGGCTAATTGACTCTATTACCACGCACTTAGTTTGATGGGAGAAATTGGTGCTTATTGCAGTCAATTCTTCCTTAGGAAATGAATCCTTAGGTGTTTAAAAGAAGGGCTTTTGGGTATGACCTTCTAATAGGGGTATTTCATTAATTCACTCATTTATACATTCATCAAGTAAAGCACTATTCTAGATATTAAAGTTACAGTGAAAAACAAGACATGATACCTCTTACATTTTGGTAGAATTTCTTTGGTAGAAAGAATACATAAATAAGAAAACAGACTAATCATATTAGGTAGAAAACATTATGCAGATATTTAAACAGGGCAATTTGATAAAATGACTTAGGTAACTACTGAGATTGAGAGGGATGTAGGGAAGACCTCTTAGAGAGTGTAATATTTAATTTGAGATCTAATTAACGATGAGTCACCCATAGACTCATGAATCAAAGGGAAGAATATTTAGACATTAAATTTAGTGAGTCAGGCATTTAGTGGATTTTGCCACTTAGTAGATCAGCTAGAGGAAGGCAGCATCTTACAGTCCTGGGGGGTATGGGTTAAGGAGTCTGACTGCCTGGATTTGGATCCTGGGTATATTCCTTAGTCTCTAAGGACTTCAACCAGTTTTTAACTTCTCAGTATTTCATGTTTAACACTAGATATAAAATATGAGAAGTTAGTGAGAAGATCAAATAAGAAATACATGTTTGTTTAGAATAGTGTTTGGTGCATAATTTCGTAGTTAGGAAATATCATTAGCTATTATTCATGCTCTTGCAAATGTACTAAAATGATGAAGATTGGAGACGAATAGTCCAGATCATGAAGTCTGTAAAATCAGAGTGAATATTTGTATTTTATTCTAGGTATGATTTAAAATCATAGAAGGATTTTTTTTTAAAGGAAGGGGAGAGAATGACAGAATGTGAGCTGCATTTTGAAGAGATCACTCTAGCTACCATGTAGAAAATTAATTGTAGAGGGAATAGAGTATTGCAGAAAGTCCCAGTAAGAGGTTATCACAACAGTTCAGGTCAAAAGTATGGAAGCAGCAATGCAGTAGGAGAAAAGTAGGTGAATTTGGGGTTTATTTCTAAGGATAAAGCTGAAAAGATTAGGCTTTCAATTAGAGGTGAGAATGGAAGGCAAATAAAAAAAAAAGAGAACAACAAAAAAAAAAACTCAAAACACTATTTAAACTGGTGATTGTTGTGCACCCCTGTTAATCCCAGTACTCAGGAGGTTTGCAGGTTTGAGACCGCCATTAGCAACCTAAGTGAGACTCTGTTTCAAACTAAAACGGGCTACAAGTATAGCCAGAGGTAGAATGTCCCTGGGTTCAATCCCCAGTACCAATCCAAACCAAGCCAAATTAAACCAAACCAACCAAAGTTTTAATTTAACACAGAGTTTGGTCCAGTTGGCAGGTTGCAGTGCCATGGTGTGAAGAGGAAAAATCAAGAATCCAATGCAGTTTATTTTATGTTGTTCATGACTATTATAGTGGAAATAGTATATAAATTTTGGGAATAGATACCCTTTTAAGATGCAGTTTTGACAGACTTTAGCATGATGATGTTCATGAAATCCAGAGCAGTGTATTGCTCTAGAGAGATATCTACAGCACAGCTCTGCAAATCACAATACTGGTAGGGCCCAGCAAGGGAGCCCAAGAAGAGGTATATGTTGGATAGAAGAAACTGTGTGGTATCAAAAAATCTAAGAGAAGAAAGTATTCTAAGAAGGATGTAGAACTCACTTATGGTGAATACCACTAAGACGTCTAGCAAGATATGATAAGAGAAGTAACTGTGGAATTGGGGGTCAAGAAGCCATTGGTGATCACAAGACTCAAGTGAAGAGAATGACAAGTCAGAATCTGAATTAGAGTTAGTTTGAAAGATTATAAGCCAAAACAACAGCCATAGAAGATTCTTTTGAGGGAAGAGCAAGGAGATAGGGATACCTGAGGTCATGGGAAATTTTTATTGTTGTGCCAATGTTATTGTTGTTGTACAACAATATCAAAAAGAATAATTTAGTAGCAAGGGAGCAACAGACAATGCAAAAGACCACAATTAAATGAATGGAAGGCCGGGAGCAGATGGTAGCTTAGTCTATTTAGTAACCGTGAGTAATAATGCCGTTGTGCTTCCTTTAATACATGTGCATGTGTTTCATGTGAATCTTCCATTAGTTTCCCAGGAAATGCTCTTTTTGTATCATATTTCATCCAGCATAGAATGCTGAGGCAAGAAATAGGAAATCTGGTTTCTAATTCAGGCCACAGCACTAAATCATCATATACTGTTAGACAAAGCACTTATTTTCTGGAGTAGAGTTTCCTCATCTATAAATTGGAAACTCAGAAGCCTGACATTTTGTCACTTTAACTAAGGAGGCATGGCTAGATAGTAAATCAACAACCTTTCACAGGCTGATGAAGAGAAAGTAATATTTGTGGTTGTGGTCAAGCAAAAGAAACAGCATCCAGGACAATCATGATCATGATCATCATCCTCAACCTTTATCCCCAGGAAGAAAAAAAACATACAGAAAGAGCTCTCATTGTTGATTTCTTCCCAGTAGAAGCTTCCCTTACAAATGGTTATTGATTTCTTAAGCTAAAATGCATATTGTTAAATGAAACTCTTATTGAAAGTTGCAGGAATTTATAAAATGAGCTTCTTTTCCAGTTATAATTTTGTGGGCTTTAGTGTAAACAAAGATATCCTCAGATTCTAATGTTGTAAAGAAAGTATATAAGTAAAATAAGCAATGAGTCATTTTTTATTTCAGCTACCCCAAACTAGATTTTGTTCAAACAAATTATTATCTTCACTTTTCTCTCATTTTCTAGGAGGACAAAGGAAGTCACAAAGAGAATAATTTCCCCGTATGCCAGGAAGACAAATAAATGTTTCTGCAGAGATGGATGGAAAAGAAAGAAGTTAGAAGTCCTGCTTCATTGATTTTCTCTTGCTATGCTCTTCTGTTTTCAGGAAGACACATGGAAATATTAGCATTTATAATATATCACATGCCTATATTCCATATATTAAAAATATACTGAACAAGTTATTGAGAAAAGTGCTACTTTATTTCTTTGATTACTTTTATACATTAATTTTTATGACAAATTCCAATATGTACTTATTAATTGATAGCTGAGGAAAACATCATTTGGAATTCAGTAGGTAGATCAGTTGTTAGATCAGCAAAGCATAAAAACCAACTGAGTTCAATTCCCAGTACCACCACAATAAATAAATAAATAAATAAATAAATAAATAAATAAATAAATTCTCAACTCTTTTTTTTACCTTTTCTGGGATTAAGCTTCTACTATGAACATATCTTTAAGGATTAGCCTACTTAACATCAAAACTAAATAGACACTTGCATTATGAGATCCCAAATAATTGAGAAATTCATGCTTGCCTCTGGAAATACTAATATTTTATTATTAACATGTTTATGAGTTAGTTCTAATCTAAGAATACATAGGAAATTAAAAGAAAGATTAGTGATAAATCAGTTTCTGGTTACATTTACCAATCACCCGAACCTGTAGCTTAAATAAGTAGGGTTCCAGAAGAATGAATTAAGAAGTGTGTGGACACTGGAGAAATTGTAATTCTATGTCATGAATTAGAATTTTGGGAGCAGTGGGATGGTCTTTGGTAAGTGGCTTATTTGAAGCCCTCCTCAATTTAATAGTAATTCTAGTAAGTTTTTCCTCTTACATTTCTGAGTTAAATCTCCTCTCCAGGCACATAATTTTACTTTCTGTTAATTCCTGTTTTCACTGAGATTTTTCAGTGACTCTTTACTAAAGTGCTAAGTAGAGCAAAATATCAGGTGTTTTGGAATGAAATACTCACTGTTATTGAGGAAAAGAACAAATGACAACAAAAATAAAGGTGAAAATGCTATTTTTATTACCTTTCTTCCCCAAAGCTTTTTGGCTTTGCAAGAGATATGATTATGTTTTACATTTGACATATGCATTGATTTATTGAAAGCAAATTAAAGCTATTTATTTATTTATTTACTTAATTTTTTATTGTTGTACTGGGGATTAAACCCAGAGATGTTCTACCTCTGAGCCCTATTTTACTTTTTATCTTGAAATAGGGTCTCACTGCATTGCTGAGGGCTTTGATAAGTTGCTGAGGATGGTCTCAAACCTGTGATCTTCTTGTTTCAGCCTCCCATGTACTGGGATTACAGGCATGAGCCACTATGTCTGGCTAAATCTTTTTTTAATTTTAAAATAAGATTTTCTCTTAAACACTTTGCAGACATGAATTTTTGCCTACTACGTTTCAGGTGTATTGGGATAGTCTCCAAGGATTTAACTAAAACAAGACAGAGAGAGTCCCTGATCTCTCAGTACCAAGAGAATTCATCTACAAGGGTGTAAGGCTTAAAAAGAAACGGGAAAATAAATATTTTCTGTGAAATATGCCAATGGGATAAATGTTGTAGGGGAGTGTAGTAGAAGTCTATGGGAGAAAATGCAACCACATTAAGGAGCAGTCAGGGAAGGCTCCTCAGAACAGCTGGTGTCTTGTGTGTAACATGAAAAATGGTTAAATTCGGACAGATAAGAAGAAAAATGGTGAAGAAAAATGTCCCAGAAAACAAGCGCCAATTCAGTATCTTGGAAGATGAAAACATGTAGGAGTGCAGAACTGAAATAAGAAAATGTCTGAAGATGAGGGTGAGTGCACGGGAAGAACATGAGAGAAGGCTGGAGAACCAGGTGGGATCCATTTCATCAAGACAAACCATGCAAATGTTTTCAAATTCAATGTTAAGGTTGACTCAATCAATTTCAGGTGTAATGCGATGAGCTTTGTATTTGGGAAAGATCATGCAAAGTGTTTAGTGCTATGGAGAGGGGATGCCATGATTTGGAGGCCATGGTGGTAACCCAACTGAAAAATGGTGCAGTAATGTCCTGCATTTGGATGGTGGAAGTGAGTTGCTCACAAGAGATGGTTTCTAGAGATGAGTGGGAGGGAACTAAGAAGGTGTAGTGATTGCATGTGGGGAGAGAGGCTCAGGGGAGAGTCAGGAATGACTCGCTGGCTTCTCTTTTTGCCACAGAAATTGGGTGGATGGCCGGGCGTGGTGGCGCATGCTTGTAATCCCAGCATTCGGGAGGCTGAGACCGGAGGATCCGGGTTCGAGGCCAGCCTCAGCTACCTAGTGAGGCCCTCTGCAACTTAATGAGACCCGGTTTCAAAATAAAGAATAAAAAATAGGACTGGAGGTGTAGCTCGGAGGTAGAATGCCTCTGAGTTCAATCCCCAGTACCAC
>PVLC010015611.1:0-35847 GCA_004027655.1 Graphiurus murinus
CTACCATATTTTAACATTCCTATTGACCATCAGGTCCAGCAGCACATACAAGAACAAATAAAATGCCTCTTGATTTCAGGTGAGATAAAATCTAAGGAAAAAGAGAATATGAATTTCTGAATTTAAATTGATTGAACTTAAAAAGGAACTAGGACTACACAGAGTAAAAGAAGGAGACAGAGCATCAAAGAAATATATCTCAAATGAATAATAAAATAGATCAGGCTTAGAGATCTTGGATTCCTCTTATTTTGAATCTCTGAAGCCTTTTAATTTTTTTGCTACTGATTCTATTGTCTTTGTAGTATTCCTGAATACTTTCCAGAAAGTCCTCATCTTTTATTTTTCTATTGTGTGTTTAAATTAGTCCTAGGATGTTTTCAATAATTTAAGGATATGGATTTGTAATGATATATAACAATCTTTCTTATTACTTGGTGTCTTAAACTGAAATGTTGGTAATAAGTCACTAGGAGATAGAAGAATATCTCATTCTAGAATGTCTGTTTTGTTCTAGATGTTTGCGTCCATTCAAAAATCATATGCTGAAAATTTAGCCCCCAAAGTGATGGTATTTAGGAAGTAGAGCCTTTGGACAGTGATTAGGTCTTGAAGGCAGAGACAATGTCAATGGGATTGTTAAACTTTAAGGAAAAAGAAAAAGGCTTCAGAGAGACCTTTGTTACATCTACCATGTGAAAACACAGCAAAAGTCCACAGTCTGCAACTCAGATGGGAGCTATTTTAGTCCAGTTTTTTGTAGCTATGATCAAAATACCTGACAAGCACAAGTTAGAGGAAGAAAGGTTTGTTTAGCTCACAGTTTTGGAGGTTTCAGTTCATGGTTGGCGTGCTTCAAGGCAGAAGCATCTTAGCATCAGGGCCTCTGGGCATGGCACAGGAAGAAAAGCCACTCTTACCTCATAGAGGCCAGGAAGCAGAGAGAGAAAGAAGGAGAGCAAGATAGAGGGGGAGAGGTCAGGGACTGGTACAGTCCACAAAGCCATAACCTCAGTGATCTACTGCTTCCTGCTATGTCCCACTTCCATACCTGGCTGTATTGTCTAATATGTGAGCTTCATAAAGTAATGGAGGCCCTCACCATCCTGCCTCCCCCTTCTCAAGAACATTGAGAAATTAATCTATTGCTTATAAGCTGCCCAGTATATTACAGCAGCTCAAGCCGACTAAGATGAAACCATAGCAAAATGGCTGGCTTGTGTAAGCTAGAATGAGAGAGAAATGAAAGGGAAAGAAAAAGAAAGAGAGGAAAGGAGGGAGACAGAAAAAAAAAAACATACAAAGCACTTTTTAGAATCTAATTTCAATTAAGTGACAAGAGGGTGGCCTCTTGAGAACTCAAACTCATTGTGCTTCTGTAAACTACAAGTCCAGCATGGCATGGACCCTTCTCAAGAACATTTTTAAAACTACTTGCTCTTCCTTTTCCCTGCTTCCTCTGGGATCCTGTACACACTTCTTCATTGCTGCACCTCCAGGAATGCAAAACCGAGCTGGTAACATTCCAGGAAAGAAAAACTGAAGCAGTCACAGGGCTTCCGAGTGGGAGTAGCACCAGGGAAAACAGCCAGCGATGCCAGCGAAGATGGAAAGGAGTGAAATTCTTCAACCTGGAAAGACAAAATAAAAGGGTGCAAGCCAATTAAAATCTTAAAAATATAAAAATGTGATGATTGATGGGAGCAAAAGAAGCACCAACCTCACTTTTAAAATCTGGGATCGTCATCTTTAAAGGAGAGTCAAAAAAAAAAAAAAAAACCCCGAGCAAGGTAAACTAAGGACAAAAACAAGTGAGGCAAGCACTTCTTTATCCAGAAGATAATCACCTTATGAAACTCTTAACCCCTGAGAGGTAGGCAGTGACTGCAAACGTAAGTGGATTTTAAAGGGGACTAGATGAATTTATGTGCCACAGTGCCATCAATGGAGATTATGAAGAGCTGATGCATGCTCTACCTCTAAGGTTGATGTCAGGATGAAAAATTACAGCCACTCATGGTTCGTTCCCCAGGGTTATTGTTTGCGCAGATTTGGGGACTGGATGGAACATTAATCCAAACCAGTCATGGTTATTTCCAAGTTTCTAAGCTTTATCCTCCTAATTTAAAACTTATAAAGTTGTGAAAAAAAAAAGCTGGAAGAAAACTTAGAGATTGCCTAGTCGAACACTCTCATATTATTCATAGAAACGTGAATCTTGGAGTCATTTTGATGTACCTCAGTTCACCTAATTGGTTGATAGATGAATAAGACATAAAATCTACTCCAAGTAGAGAATTTTCCAATGTTTGTAGGCATATATTTTCAGCCATTTTACAAAGACCTGTGCAACTCAGCATTGCAACTCAACTCCACTAAATAGGATTTTCCCAGATATCTGAAGAAAACAAATAACACCAGGTGTGGTGGTGCATGCCTGTAATCCCAGTAATTGGAAGACTGAGACAGGAGGATTCCATGTTCAAGGTCAACCTCAGCAGCTTAGTGAGACCTTCAGTAACTTAGTCAGACCTTGTTTCAAAATTAAAATAAAAGGAGCTGGGGGTGTAGCTCAGAGACAGAATGACCCTAGATTCAATCCCTAGAACCAATAAATAAATAAATAAAAATAAGAGAATTGGTATTTATCATATAAAATATAAAATTATATAGTACATAATCTCACTTTTATTGTAGGTTTTGAAAGTGGTGATTACTGTGGCATGCTGAAAATGTACTGTTAATTTATAAAACCTGTGATGACATAAGAAACATTAAGAATGAAGGCATTATACCAATAGAAACCAGGTATAGGAAATTTTTATCTCAGTTTTAGCTGATGAGTCATTACCTCATAGAAACAATAATATCCTATTTGGTATTACATTATTTGGTATTTACTGTCTTAAAGCATTTAAACCGAGCTTTGGAATACTAAATATGCTCATTCATGATTCTTGTCACTTTTGAGCTCCAGAGATTTGAAACCTTCAGTAGTATTGGGCTTCTGGTGAATTAAAACAACCTTTTATAGGAAAAGATAGAAAATAAGCTTCCAGAAGATTGTTGTATGCTGAAAGAAGTGCTTGAAACCTTCACATTTCTTCAGTTCCCAAGAATGAAGTTCAAATGCTTTAGCAAAAGGTCTTTCAATAGCAAAAGCAGGCGGTTCTCTGTGGAATCTCAAATATTGTTGTAATAGTCCGTTTCAACCTTACATTAATATGATAGAATAAATAAAAACAAACAAGAGGTATTATTATTATTATTCTACTAAAAAAAAAGAATATTATGATCTTATTATACTCACTGAAATTCAAAGAAATCAAATCACACACCCAGTTAGTCAGTCAAAAACCCAACAAAGCTATGATGACCAAAAGGACAGTTATGAAATTCTATACTAATGCCAGTTAATCAGAACTTAGTGACCAAAAGGAGGTGCAAAGTAAAAACAATACAGATTAATTGAAAATGTGAACACATAATTATAGGCAGCGTATAAATGTTCATGAGTAGCAGCGAGTATGAGGAAACTATACAAAAAGAGAAGAGCCTATCATTCTGGAAGAACACAATCGATCTGGGGTATAAGTTTTGCCAAGGGATTCACTAACCCTTTGGCCTTTCTGAGTGAGTTGTTACTTGGCTGTAACAAGAAAGTGTAAAGCCATGTGTCCAGAGCAACTGATGGAATTGTCCAGCGTGAAGATCAGGTCACCAGAATTCTCTCCCCACATCATTGAACAGTGTCTCTCTACACTAGGAAAAATTCTAGTACCTCAGGTTTTATACTTAGTTAACGATTATGTTTTATGTCTTGGGTTTTTAAAAATAGATACAACCAACCTAAGGGAAAAACTACTACCTGAAATATTTCTAATCTTTTGCCCCATGTAGGAGCTGACATTACCCATTGATTCAGCAATTGCAGATTGCGAGAGGCCATCCAAATGGAGCAGGCCAGGAAAAGGGGGGCGTATTTCAAAGGACATTTATATTCATGACCTGACCTTTAAATTTCTTATAGAGTTCTGGAAATGATTTTTCATAAGATAAAATTATTATTCTTGTGTGCAGTAAATCTGAGACGGCTGGCATTTTGCAATAAACACAATTTTCACTCAGCAGAAAAACAAATTTAGATATATTTTTTAAAAAAATTCTACTCCTGCCTAGCTATGATGTAGTAATCATGCCAAGAATGATTTTCTGATTATAAACAATTAAAAGAGTGAACCAAATATATGAAACTACTGTTTTTAGTCACAACAGATATCACAGAACTCTGACCATTGACAAGTAGAGGCCTTCTACCTCTAAGTAGATTCAGGCCTGGACAAGGGAGAAGAAACCCAGTCTGCTCTCTCTCAGCTAAGAGGAGGGTTTAGGTTTTGTAAGGCAAAGCAACTGAAACTTCAAGAAGAGCAAGGTCAAGCTCATGCTTATTTTGAATCAGGCAAAGAACAGGTTCCAGGAAAAGAACAATTACTGGAGGTCTACATGACAAATGATTCCTGGAGCTCATACAGAAAGAGATCTGATTTACTAGCCAGAATCGAAAGACCTCTTTGTTCATGTAAGGGGGATTCAGTTGAGGCCTCAGAAGAATCATGGTTTAATATGGAAGCTAAATAAGCCTTATAAATTATGCAGAGGCAGAAAAAACTAAGAGAAAAATCAGCTAATGAAAGCAGACATAGAAATTATAAAGATAATGAAACTAAAAAGGATGCTAAAACCACTAATATGTTTAACATGCTCAAAGATTTAAAGATAAATATAATGAGAGGAAAAATGGAGAACATAAGAAGAGAATTAAATGGAACTCCTAGTAATGAGTTATACAGTTTCTGAAATGAACTAGAAGGGATTAGCAACAGCTTAGACACTGCAGAAAGAAAGATCAGTAGACTTGAAGATACAACAACACTACCCAAAGTAAAACACAGGCAAAAGAAAAGAGAGATTCTTTTTAACGAAAGGGTGTCAGTGACTAGAGTTAATGTCAGTGTAACAAATGTACTAAACAAACAAAACAAAGAATCCAATTTGAAGAAATTAAAGTTCTCAAATTGTCCAAAATTTTAAAAATTTTGTGAAAACTCTGAATTCACAGATTTTTTTTAAATGTATTATCCAAGCATTAATATAAAGAGAGCTAGAATGGATATAGTTAAGTAAACTCCAAGTCAAGGAATATTAACAGGCATAAAAAGGGACATTTTACAATGATATATGTGTCAATTCCTAGTAAAGATATAACAATAATACATTTTGAGTGTCTTAACAGAATTTCAAAATTCCTGAAGCAAAACAGAGAAGAAAGAGAACAACCTAGAATTATAACTAGAGATTTCAACACCTTTATCCTAGCTGTGAAAGACCACGTAGACATACTATCAAAAGAGGTAGAGAAGACTGAGCCACACAATCACAGGACTTGACCAAATCAACATTGACAGAATGTTCTACCAAAGAATAGCAGAATATATGTTATTTTCTATTGAACATGCCACATCCGCCCAGAACAGACCACGTGTTGGGCCACAAAACAAGATAATAAAGAACAATGAAATTATGTCATTTGCAAGAAAATGGATAGAACTAGGAAAGGGAAGAATTGATGAAAGAAACCGTTCAAATCCCGCTGTTCCCATGTATACAGTTATCCCCACCAATCCAGCTGCTGTGAATGGGGAGGGGAGGATAGCGGAGTGGGACCTGAAGGACACACAAGACCTGCGTGCATGCTTGTTTGCGTGACTTTGAACCTCACTATGATACAGAATTACAATGCACCAGTAACATATTTTTAAAAACCTGATTAGCCTGATAGTCATTGAAACCATCAATTTCTCTCTCAAAATATCTCCGCAGGTGTCTCCACAAGGTACAGATGCCACTTCCTTCGAGTCTAAGGCACAGGCCAGAAGAGGAGCTTCTGGGTCACGCAGTAGTACTCTTCTTTTTAATTTTCTTGAGGAGTCCCGATGTCATTTTCATGATGGCTGCACCTATTTCCACTCCCCTTAATAGCACACAGAATATTGTTTTCTCCACAGCCTCACCAACACTTGATATCTCCTTTTTTGTTTGTTTGTTTTTATAATAGCCATCTTGACATGGTGTGAGGTGATATCTCAGTGTGGTGTTGATTTTCCTGATGATTAGTGATGCTGAACACTTTTTCATAGGCCTGTTGACAATTTGTATGTCTTCTATAAAGAAATGTGTATTCAGATCCTTTACTCAACTTTTTAAGTTGGGTTATTTGGTTTTTAGCTATTAAATTGCATGGGCTCCAAAAATATAGTACATTTTGGCCGTAACCCCTTATATTTAGTTAGCAAGATTTTCTTCTAATCTATAGATTGCCTTTTCATTTTATTGATTATTTTCTTTGGTGCCACAGAAGCTTTTCAGTTTGCTATAACTCACCACCTAAAAGAAGTATCTCCACTCTTGTGTGTGTTGTGACACTACTCACAGTAGACAAGATATGAAAACAACCGAGATATAAATCAAAGCATGAATGGACACAAAAATTGTGACACACACACACACACACACACACACACACACACACGAATATTATCCTGCCTTAAAGAAGAAAATCCTGTCATTTGTTACAACATGGATGAATGGATGAACCTGGAAGATATTATATTAAGTGAAGTAAGCCAGAAACAGAAGGATAAATACTGCAGAATTTCACTTCTATGTGAAATCTTAAAAAAAAAAAAAAGAAAACAGAGAAAATTGAATACATATAAACAGAGAGTAGAAAGGAATTATTAAAAGGGATACAGTCCAAAAAGCACAAAATTGCAGTTATGTAGGATACTAATTGTAGAGATTTAATGTATACCATGGCTATAGTCAATAATATTGCAATGTTACACTAATGAATTACTGGAAAATTGCTAACAGAGTAAGCAGATTTTAGGTACCATTGCCAAACACACACACACACACACACACACACACACACACACACACACAACTGTACGAGATGATTTGTTAATTTGCTTGACCTAAGTAACCATTTTACTATGGCTATCAAAGCATCATGTTATACAGCTTAATTACTTATAGTAAAAATAATGAAAAAGGGAACTACAGACCAGTATCCAACATGCATATGAATGCAAGAACCCTTAATGAATGAAATAAAATCCAATAATATATAAAGCCAACACATAAAGTTTATCCTGAAAAATTTTAAATGCTTTATTTTTAAAATCAAGTAATATAATTCATTATACTGAAAGAATTAATGAGAAATGCTACATCATCATTTCAAAGGATGCAAAAACTGTACAATAACTTTCAAGGCACATTCATGGAAACATTAGGAAGATAGGAATAAGAGAAATTTTCTCTTTCAGCCTGCTAAAAGAGATCAATGTGAAGCCTATCTCTATTACTTAATTTCATTATTAAAGGCGAAAGATTAAATACTTTCCCCTAAAATCAATAATAAGTCATGGATACTCGCATTTTCCATTTCTATTAAAGATGAAGACATGCACAGAGTCTATATAGATTTTTGCAATAAGTTATATTGCCTTGGAAAAGTGTAAGTATGTTCACAATGCTGGCTGCAAAATACTATAACATCTATCAGTTCAGGTTTTTTACTAGACTGTCTGCTTGATCTATTGGTATATAAAAAATGTCCTATCAGAACTCAGTTTGGGCAAATTCTCTCAATAACTCTGCCAATATTTGTCTTATCTGTTTAAGGCTACATTGTAGGATAAATTCAGGGCTCAAAATTATTATGATTTCTGGTGAATTGTCATTTTTAGTAATTATTAATACAATCTTTAGTAATACATTTGTCTTTGAAATCTATACTTTCTGATAATATTTTTATATCAATTTTTTTGTTTGGATGTTTTGCATGTGTGTATGTGTGGCACTGGGAATTGAACTCAAGGGTATTCTACCTCTGAGCTACACGGCCAGTCCCATTTTATTTTTTTATTTTGAAAGAGTCTCACTAAGTTGCTGAGATTGACCTCAAACCTGAGATCCTCTTGGCTCAGCCTCCCAAGTACTAGGACTGCAGGCAGCATGTGCCACCACACCTGGCTTGGAAGATTTCATGTATACATATTGGCACTGGGGATTGAACCCAGGGGCATTCTATCTCCGAGCTACACCCCCAACCCTATTTTATTTTTATTTTGAAACAGATTCCCACTAGGTTGACGAAAGTCTCACTATTTGATGAGGCTGTCCTCAAACCTGCGATTCTCCTGCCTCAGCCTTCCAACTACTGGGATTAAAAGCATGCACCACCATGTCCGGCTTTGATATATATTTTGATGACTTGTCTTTCAACCTTTTTATATTGTTATATCATTATATCATAGGGATGTATCTTGCAAAGACTTATAGCTGGATTTGGTTTTTGCTTTTGTTTCTCTCTCTCTCTCCCAAATTTTCACCAATGGAGTACGTTATATTTAGAATAATTGTGATTATTGGTACATTTAAGCTCACTTTAATTTTAAATTCTTCATGTATACCCTTTTCTAAATGTGGAGTTTTAAGATCCAGTTTGTAATATTTTTCTCTAGTTGTGTTTGTTAAATGACTATAGTTGTTCCTTTGAAGCTCTTGAGAAGTCTTTTCTAAAAACACATACAGAGAGAGGAAATGAGGCTCCAGTTGATGTCTGTTTCTTTTTTATTTTAACAGATTTATTGGTGCATTGTCACAATACAACTTGTGGGATTCAAAGAGCTGCATTTATGCATACAAACATCACTTGGTGTGTTTCCCTCGGATCCCAC
Source organism: Graphiurus murinus (assembly GCA_004027655.1). Taxonomy (NCBI): domain Eukaryota; kingdom Metazoa; phylum Chordata; class Mammalia; order Rodentia; family Gliridae; genus Graphiurus; species Graphiurus murinus. The sequence continues at coordinate 8,808 of PVLC010015611.1, forward strand.
CCTGCTCCTCCCCTCCACTTTTAATTGAAATGATCAATTCTTCTCCCAATACAGAGATGATATATTTGTGAGAATTTTGAATCTGGGAGGAATTTTGTAAGGCTGTCTAATTCATTTTACACATGGCGACACTGAAGCCTGGAAAGTTTGGACGCTTCGTTCAAAGTCACAAAGCAAATTAGTAATTGTGACATGACTGAATTTAAGTCACCTACCTCTTTGTCTAGTGTGTGTTCCCTGTTGTCCTTTCAGATTTATTTTGTGCCGACTACTCAATATCATCCCTTCTGCAATGAGGTAGTAGCATATTGCTTCCTGAAGGAGTTTGTAAGTTGAATCAACTCTGAGATATGCATATTAAGTTAAGAAGCATGTGAAGCAGATGGCAAAATGCAAACGGATTAGAGCTCCAAGGTTATACAGACGCAAATCTATTTAAAGTAGTGATAGGCTGTTTTAAGTCTCTCGTCAGTGACTTTGAAAACAAAAGATTCAACCACAGTGAAAGAGATGAAATATATTCCAACTCGCAATTGCCCTCTATAAAATGTGTTTGTTTCAATATATAGCTCATTATTTCTCACTTATGTATACCCCGAGGCATTAGTTCTCTATAATTTTTACCTTCCCAATGTGTATTTGAGATTTTTTTTATCATTTATTTCCCCTCAAAGGCATTAATCTGCGTTTCTAAGTCCTATTTCATTTTCTTTGTTACTTTTCCAGATATCTGTTTTTTAAAAATATTATTTCCAGTTAATCCCAAGTGAGACATAGAATGAAGAGCCAAGGGTAGAGAGTAATTACCCTGTATTTCAAAATGTAATGTTACTGTAGTAAATTCAATGATGGAAAATTGTGATATTGGGTCTCCACAGCGTCAACAATGGAAACGTGTCAGTCATACTCAGAAGGAGCTTCTGCTTTCTCTATAGAAGGAAAAGGGAAGCAATAAAATCCCATTTCAAATCGTGCTTCAATTTCCACTTTAGTATTCTCTTCTGAAAAGACGCTTTGCCAAACCCCCTGGCTCAGCAGATCTTTCAACATCAGCCTTTGAGATTTCAGTCCAGGGCTGCATTCTGAGCATGTTCGTTAGCAGATAGACCAATTAGGCATTTTTCTGACAGCAGCCAATGTCATGGGGCCTTCGCTGAATTTCTGTCACATCTTGTATTTATGAAAATGAACTGTGTCCTTGGGAATTTCAAAAGGTAACGAGGTGTGAGCCATAGGAAAGCGCCAGAGGGAGGCGGAGCACAGAGCGCCTGGGTCTATGCCAACTTCTAATGTGGGTATTTGTTTTCTAATGATGGGGATGGTTCTCTATGGTATGGAGGTCCAAAGAGGCAGAACTGAAATGCAAACTTCCTGAATATTAACATCTAGAATAACCTGATTTTTTAAACAAAACTCATGTGTGTCAATTAATTCAGAGAAGAAATAGATCTGAAAATTTGTTATATTTTATTGTACACACAGACATATCAAAACCTGAGAAAGGGCAGGGTTGAGCTGGCCACACTCTTTTGGGCACACTCGATTGTGAGTCCATTTCACACCAGCTCCATGCTCAGCCTCTCAGCCCTTTGACTGATGGGCTCATTCAAAAGTGACCTTATCATAAACTCTGCTGTGAACCTCTGACTGGTCTCATTTTATTTTCTTCTTCTCCCTCTGTTATTCTTTTCTATCTTAGTTGTAGTCCTGTGTGTATTCATTTTTGGATTCTCTGGAACATCACTTTGCATAGCCAAATCATTCAGATATTTAGCACTGAATGTCCCTCCCTCTCTTCTAGCTTTCTAAGGTGCTCCAGAATCTTTCCCCAAGCCAACCAAGGGACTAACCCTGCTTTTACTCATTTCCTCAACAGGTTTCTTCGTTTAACAAAATATAACAGTCACCTATACCCACAAACACACACACACACACACACACACACACACACACACACACACACACAAGTTTAGAAATTTACTGAGAATGAGCACCAAGGCTTTTAGTGTGGTTTGACTTAATGCTACTCTTCTCTCTGTTCTTTCGATATTGGCTAGAACCTCATTTACAAGATTCTTTTCATTGTGCTTTGAGCCTGTGTCTTGCCTCTCTGTGGTCCCAGATCTGCCTTGTTCTTACTGGGTGTTGCTGTCCCTTTGGCTCACTTCACCAAGATTTTCACACTCTGGTGACCTTCATTTGCAAACTGAGGCAATCCAAGAGAGAAAGTTCATGTTTCAATAATGCATCTTCTTATTACTTTCATGAAGTGGAACATGAAATTAAGTTACACTCCCCAGCTGTGGGATTTACCTTTTGTATGTGACCCACTTTTTTCTCCTTCTTTGGAAACTTTTAAGATCCTCTGCTTTGTCTCTTTTGTTCGGAAATTTCACAACTATATTCTTTGGTGTGGGTATTTTTCCATTCATTATGCTAAACTCTTTCATTCTGAAAATTCATGTCTGTCAGTACCTTTTTATTAGTAAAGGTTTTCTATTGCTTTTTGGGGGGAAATCTATAATTTCTCTTTTGCTCTACTTATTTTATCATATATGACACCCTGTTCTTTTTAATGGATGAAGCATTTTCTCTTACTATGATGACCATAAGATATAACACATTTATTTCCTATTCATATCCATATTTCTAAAGATCAAATAATTATATTGAAATGTGCTTCACAATGCCTTTGTTTTAGTTATAACTCATGAGTTACAAGTTAAAATGTTTCATTTTATGAATGTTGAATCTAAGACAATATGTAATTATGTGAAATTGTTGATGTTGTTCAAAGGACCATGGAAAATTTTGTTCCTGGCCTCTGACTTGACAGCCTTGGAGTACTCATGAAAACAGAGAAAACTTCATATATTATACACTTTATGTCTGCCAAAGACACATCATTTTTAAAAAGTCACCCCTGTTTCTCCCAGTCCACAATGCTCAGTTGAAGAACTGACATTAACACTAATCTACAAAGTGAATGAAAACATGGAAAGAAAACAACACTATATAGGGGCTTCCCTTTACAATTAGTGAAAGAAGAAAGAGATCAAATCAATTAGAAAGAAGCCAAAGGCCAAATGAACTTTAGTGAATAAGTCCTTCAGGACAAAGCCAAATTAAAAGGTTCTTGATGGTACAGAAGTGGTTGGGCATGGGCAGGGAGCAATAGTGAATGAGTCCTGAATTAATAAGAAATGCCTTCTCTATTAATAAAATTGTGCCACATTACAACTTAATAAGATGACATAGGAGGCATTTCTGCATCAGACATTGCTAAAACTGGAGGGAATATTACAGGTCACTTAGCAGAATCCTTATCTGTATAGAGAAGCAACTGAAACCAAAAGAAATAAGAAACTATTTCATGCCTTCACAAGTAGTTAATGGTCCATACAACAAGTGTGCTGTTTCTCCATGATCAAACACTTTAGTCTCTTTATTCCCAGAAATTTCACATTCTCCTTACTGTAGTAATTGGTCTTATAACGGAACACCTAATTCAACTATAATTCAAATCTCTACAAGAGGAATAATAAATTCACATTGTGGCCCATGTAATTTAATATGCAATGAAATAAAAGTTCAACAAGAGAAAAGACAGTTTGAGAACTACATGTTCTAAATAGAACATCATCTAGAAGGAAACATGAAATGGTACAGAGATGAATGATAAAAGTAAATGTCAATAAAAAAAGAGAAAATAGAACATTTAGCCACTGAAGGAATTTGGGTTGTAATATCTAGAGAGAATAATGTAAAAGAACAACTTTCCACAGTTAACAGACAACTCTAGGCCATTATTCCTCATCTTCACACAGATAAAATTGAGTTAGGCCAGAGTGAATACAGATACAATCAAGAAGCAGCTCTTGAGGATAGAGTGATTTAAGTCTGGGATAGCCCTGAGTTAGTGAAATAAGAGAATGATGTTGGGGTGGGAGGATCCCCAGACTTTTGGGGAAAATGGGCTAACACTAATATCTTATTCACTTGAACATTTTCTGCCAGGGATCTAGGCACTAGACCTATCTTGAAATAAGATAATGCCAGAGTAAGCCACCTCATTAACCCAGGGAAAAACATGTTCAATTCTCCCAGGACAAAGACATACTCTATAGTGAATTTAGCACACAGAATCAGAATTCAGAATGTCTGGGTTCAAATCCCACACTTTAATACTAGCATGCCAATTTTAGCAAATTATTTAAGGCTGTTTGGGCTTCTCATATATTAACTGAAGAGGGAGGATTGGTACTCACCCCATAATTTTTAACAATTCCTGGGACATTGCCTAGGAAATAGGAAGTGATTTTTATCTTCCAAATCTCTGTACTCATGCTTTCTGACATATCACAATATTATTTTTGGATAACTGAAAAATACTAAGACAAAAATGCTGACTTTAAAGTTGTCTATTAAATTTATCACCAAATTGACTTAAAGGGGGAAATAATATACTTAAAAGTATTTAGCAGTTTTTATTACATCAGAATGCCACTTCACATGGTCACAAGGGAATACTTTGGCTGAATCTTAATCATGAATATTGAATTGGTGTATTTTTGACCTTCTTAATTGGCATTTGTTTTTTCTCAGTGGTTTTCAGCTCTGTTCACTTAAGTGTTCAATAGGCATCTTTCTCTTTGTTTTTATTAAAAACGAGGCAAGATCATACCTCTCTACACATAAAGTTTTAAAAGTACTTACAGTCCCAAAGAAGAACTTGTTTTTAAATAGCCAGGTCAATTGGCTGTCAAATGAACTCTCAGTTGAAATAATAGCCAAAAGTACAAAAAAAAAAAAACTAGAATTACAGACATAAATAAGAGAATATCCAATAGGATGGCTTAGTAGCTAAATTGAATAGTGGAGAAATGCCAAAAGTCTTAGAATTGTTTGTGGCAAGAATCTCAATCAAGATTTTAGTCTAAGTCTGGTGAAATGACTATGAACACAGACAAGATATTAGATTCTTAACTATGACTCTAGTTATACTAATGTTAATAAGTTCTACAATAATGCACCATGTATTTTTTGAAGTCACTGCATTCTGCAAAATTTTGTAATAAAAACAATAGAGTTCATGCAAAGGAAAAATAGGTTAAAAACACAACACTCAAAAGTTTAATAAGTTTAAAAAGGAGATAGGAACCTAATGAATATAGCCAGAAAAATTTTACATATATTAAACGATTAAGAAATACATAAATACTACACTATATGGGTTACTTTACCTTGAATAAGACATGACGTTTGTTGGTGGAAGTAGGTAACAGAGGAATTTAAGCTTATAAGTTGTTGTGAAGAGGCAGGAGTATTATCAGCTGTTAATCTAACATAACAGGGAAAGTAGTAACCCTATATGCTGTTGGGTATGGCTCATTACAAGTAGGGAACTGAAATAGCTGAAGGATAATTGGGGTGTGTGTGTGCATACATGTACACACTCACATGCACACATATGTATTGTGTGTTTTCTACCTGAATCCGTTCAGCCAGGCACAGTTTTCTATCTATTTCTAATATTTCCTGCAGCTAAAATCATACATAAACAAAAGCAAAGTTCACACCATGCTCAAATTATTCCCTAACATATCAATATTATATGGGAGCAAATTGTTTTTCCAAACAGATATTATGACAACCTAATTGTTGATACAAATACTTTTGAGACTGGGAATAAGATTGCCAGGAAAAAAAATTTAAAATAATTAATATTGAATATTCTAGAATTGGGGAGCTATTTGCATAAATTGACTCACTTAAACCAGAAAGATTAGTACCTGGAAAAAAATTCTTCTTATTCCTGTGTTGGATTTTTTTGCTATTTGCTTTCCTTAGTTAGATAAATTCAACCATTTCCCAATACATCTCTAAATTTGATCTCTTTAATTATTTTCTCTTACTATAATTTTCCTCTTCCTTTCTCATCAACTTGAATTATTTTCTATTTCAAAAGTATTTTTCACCTAGCATTTTTCTTTATTCTAAACAGAAAATATTAATATTTAATGTTAGAATAAAAATCTAAAAATGCTTTAACAACTGGAACTTTTTATGTTAATGAATTTAATGAAGTACTTAATTAAGATGTAAACACTCCTATACTACAATTCTTACACTTCTCTAACACATGTCTATCTGTCTTATGAAAGGAGTATATTATCTGATAGAGCATTTTCTGCAATATTTAATTTGTGCAACCTACAAGTGCTTATTAAACATCTTTCTTAGAACAGCATTATCAAGTAATTTTAGAAAATACTTCAGAACATGGTAAATACTCAGCAAATGCCTATTGATTAAGGAATAAATAAAAAGAAAGCTCATTGAACATAACTATTTTTGCCAAAATTTTATCTAAAAATCAGTCCTATTTCATTATTATTAGTAATGACTTTCTATTATCTCTGATGTTTTTATTAAAATTATATTTTTGTAAAATAATATATGAATATTTTTATCTTTTTAAAAATATACTTTTATTACTGCATTATAGTCTCACATCATAATGTAAATAAACCATTTTAAATGTAGAATAGATGATAAAGGCTATAATGAAAAAAAATCACCCCTTCCTCTATTCCTTACTCTCCATTCCTATTGCTTTTTCCTTATAGTTATATTTTTAAAGGATTCATATGCTGCTCTTTTTACATTTTTAATTTTGGATGTTATCTGTTTTCTCTGCTATATGAAAACTTAACTCTTTCATCCTAACAAACGCTGCAGCTCCAGATATTTCAGTTCATTGCTGTCCAATAACTTTCAGAGGTTTACGGCTTGTTTGTTTTAAACTACATTTATCAGATAGTTTTATATGCTCATATATAAAAATGTAATTCATTTTTATCAGCTATGGAGAGTTCAATAAATCTAAAATTTGCTTTACAAAGAATGACATGATAAATTACCTAGTTCACATATTTTTATTCATTTGGATAAGTATTTATATATGGTATGCATTTTAAATTTTGTTAGTTTGACACGTTATAGAGACTAGAATAGCATAATATGCCTATTTCTCAAAATTTCACCAACCATTAGTACTGTTGCTCTTTTAAAAAGTTGAAAACCATCAGATGGATATTTAGGAAGTCATACTGAAAATTTTCCTTTTCTACATATTCTCCTCTCTTCGTTTTTGAAGATAGAAGTTGCTATTTAAGTATAGCTAAAATTGTATTACATATATGTATATATGTGTGTATGCATATGTATGCATATAAACTCTACAGATCATTTGAAGAGTGTCTAATTAATAATAGAAAATAAAGTCCATAGTATTCCATGTATTACACTGATAGGAGGCTCCTTATCATCATGGCCAATGTAGTCATGATGTACTGCCAGTCAGTAAAGTAAATATTCCATCACAAATTACGCCATCTAGTTCCTCATCTGTTTTCAACTGAAATGACCCACAGTGTCTTTAGTCTTTTTGTTTTTGTATTTGTTTGCCGAAATACTTGTTTGAGATGGAATAATGAGACAGGATGGTGTTTGTTTTTTTGTTTGTTTCTTTTGTTTTTGTCTGTTTTGTTTTGTGGGGCTGGAGATTGAACCAGGGCATTCTATCTCTGAGCTGTACTTCCAACCTTATTTTAGTTTTTCATTTTGTTTTGTTTTGTTTTTTGTTTTTTGTTTTGTTTTTTTATTTGGAAACAGTGTCTCACTGCATTGCTGAGATCCTTACTAAGTTGCTGAGGCTGGCTTCAAAAGTGTGGTCCTTTCTCAGCCTAAGTATTGGGATTCTAGGCATAGCAGAAGCTAGAGGAAAAACTGGGTGATAGAGGCATACATGCATACAGCATTCATGGAGCCCTCCCCCAGTTGTCGCCCTATTCCCACCTCCCCTCCTCCTTCTCATGCTCAGCACCATGATTAACTTTGATAAGTCTGTGTATGTACATCATGTCCATTGAGGTGTTTCCATCCTCCATCCTCCCATCTCCCTCAATTAGGTCGCCTTCTTCACTTATCTAAGGTTTTTTCTCCTTTGTCTGGAGTCCCTCCTATGTCCCATTTTCTCCCTAGCTTCCGCATATTAAGGAGAAATCCGACTTTTAACTTTTTATTACTGACTAATCTCAGTTAGCATAATGTTGTATAGTTCCATCCATTTCCCTGCAAATGCAAATGACATAATTTTGTTCTTCTTTATGACTGAGTAAAATTCCATTGTGGACATACCCTAAGTTTTGTATCTGTTGATGGACATCTCAGCTGGTTCCATAGTTTGACAAATGTGAATTGTACAGCTATAAACATAGATAAGCATGCATTACTCTGGTAATTTGTTTCCATTCTTTTGGGTAGATACCCAGGAGAGGTATAGCTGGGTCATATGGAAGGACTACTTATGCTCTTGGATAGGCAGAATAAATATCAAAATATCCATCCTTCCAAAAGTGATCTACAGATTCAATGTAATACCCATTAAAATACCAAGGTCATTCTTCACAAATATAGAAAAATCAGTCCTTAAATTAATTTGGAACAACAAAATACCCAGAATAGCCAAAGTAGTTCTTGGCAACAAGAATCATGCAGGAGGCATCACAATATCTGACTTCTAAGTATACTACAGAGACATAGTAATAAAAACAGCATGGTATTGGCACAAAAGCAGACACATAGACCAATGAAGCAGAATAGAAGACTCAGAAACAAAATCCACACACGTATTACCAATTGATTTTTGACAAAGGGGCCAAAAACATACACTGAAAAAAAGATAGCCTCTTCAACAAATGGTGTTGGCAAAACTGGTTATCCATATGCAGAAAAATGGAAATAAGCCCCACTCTCTCACCCTGTACAAGAGTCAATTCAAGATGGATTAAAGACCTGTAATTAGATCAGAAACCTTGCAGCTACTTGAAGAGGGCATAGAACCAATATTCCAACACATAGACACAGGTAAAAACTTCCACAACAAAACCCCTACGGCACAATAAATTAAAATGTGGATTGGTATGTAGTATTGCATTAAACTGAAGAGCTGTGCAGCAAAGGAAACTATCAAGAACCTCTATAGAAAGCCAACAGAATAGGAGACTTTTTTTGCCAGCTCATCTCTGATAGAGGATTAATATCTAGAATATACAGAGAACTCAAGAAACTCACCACCAAACAAACAAACAAACCAAAACAAACAAACAAACAAATAACCCAATCAAAGAATGGGTAAGTGAACCAAATAGACCTTATACAAAAGAATAAATACAAATGGTAAATCAGAGAGATGCAAGTCAAAACTTTCCCGAGATTTCACCTAATCCTAATTAGAATGGCAATCATTAAAAACACAAACAACAAAGAATACTGGAGAGGATGTGGAGAAGTAAAAACTCTTAATACATTGTTGGTGGGATTGCAAATTAGTGCAACCACTTTGGAAAACAGCGTGGAGGATCCTCAGAAGAATAAGAATGAATCTACCATATAAGCCAACATTTATTTTAAGTGGACATCATTGAAACTTCCAAAAAGCCTACACTCGTGTGTGTGTGTGTGTGTGTGTGTGTGTGTGTGTGTGTGTATGTGGTACTGAATATTGAACCCAGGGGCATTCTACCTCCAAGCTACATACCCAGCCCTGTGTTTTATTTGAAACAGAGTCTCATTAAGTTGCAGAGGGCCTCGCTAAGTTGCTGAGGCTGTCCTCAAACCTGCGCTCCTCCTGTTCAGCCTCCAAGTACTGTGTTTACAAGTGTACACTACCCTTGCCAGCTAGTCTCCACTCTTTAATGCAAAGTTGTAGATGCATAACAGATACCCAGTTATGCAATCATAATACTTATGCTTGCCACTCCTCCTCCCTCCCAGGAAAAAGCCCTTATTTCTTCTCGGTTGGGTTTTTGTTTTGTTTGTTTTTAATGTTTGATGCTTGTTCTGGGTTTTGCCAAGGTGTGGCACACCTGCATATATCCTTACCACTGCATGTTCTGGTTGCCTGAATGTCACATTTCCTATTAGAGACCAGAAGGCATTCTCAGTTTCTGTTTGCTTTACCTTTTCTAATTTTCTTCTGGTGAACTATCAGATTTTTATTTTCAATTTACCTTAAAATTCTGTCTCTACTTTCTGATTTCTGAGCTTCTCTTTAAACTTCAGTCAGGCCGTCTGTCTCACTTCCTGAATACCTGCTGTGAAAAGATACTAAAGGAATCAAGGCAACATTTTCTTTCCCTGAGGAAGGTAAAATCTACTTGGTAAGACAAAACATAGATTCCCATTAAAAATACCTAAAATTTGCCCAAAGAGCCTGAAATAAGCAAGTATTAATTTAGCATAACCATTATGTGTATTCTAAGAGCATGCATTTAGTCCTGAGTGAGACTGTTTAGGAATTTCCTTTTAGATCTGAGGGTTTTAAATCTCAAGCCTATCAGGCATCATGGCTCTTTGTAATAACAAATGTTTTTTTTGGTTTTCCTATTATAAGGCTGAAATAAAATTAATAGATGATAAAATATGACAGCAAACATTATCCAAAGAAATGATAAAATATGACAACAAACAGTATCCAAAGAAATTTGTATAGTAACTTATTCTCAATGTGAGGATATGGCAAAAAAATTTTAAATCAAATAATAACATATTTCAAAATAAAATTGATTAAGCACATGCACACTAAAAGACACTATTAAGTAGAGTCAGATGTTGGTCCCACATGGGACAATTACAAATGTGCTGGTGACATGAGAATCAGGAGCAGCAAAACTGCTAAAAATGTGGTTTCCAAAGAGGTGACTGACTGACTCTTGGGAAGGCTCCAAGTGAAACCAATTCTACCCCTAGTTTATACTGCTAAAAAAATCAGTGCACATTCGAATTGCAAAGTGAACACACACACACACACACACACACACACACACACACACAAACAAACAAACAAAATATTAGGGCTTTTTTTATATGTAAGAGAGTTCATTTCTGGCCTCAAATTAAGAACCAAATTTCCACTTACATGAACCAGTGAGTATTCAAATATGAAGATGTGGAACACTTATTTATTATGCAAGATTGTTCTCACACTGAAGGATGCCTAGACCTTCACCCTCACATCCCTTCCCAATCATAGCAACCAAAAGTGCCTCCACATATTCATAAAAGCATCATTTGAGCTGTGCATGGTGGCACATGCTTGTAATTTTAGTATTTAGGAGACCAAATAGGAGGTTCAGGTTCGCAGGTTCAAGGATAGGCTTAGCAAGTAGGGAGACTCTCATCAACCTAGTGAGACCCTGTTTCAAAGTAAAAATAAAACGGTTGAGGGTGTGCTTGGAGGTAGAATGATTCTAGGTTCAATCCCCAGTACCAAAACAAAAAAAAAAGAGAAAGAAAGAAAAAAAGAATAAAAATCATACCTTGAGGACAGCACTGTGCCTCTCCTGTAAGTAGAAGGGAGGACACATCCTCGAGGAGAAATTGGTTAAGTGTCTCTGAATCTTCCTTCACTCCCAGGGGTTCTGAAACCTTGTTTGTGCCAAAATCATGTGGAGAACTTCTGACTTATCTATTTAGCACACAGGTACAGAGTGTTTACTATGCGTGAAAGCATTATAAACACTCTATAGGTATCATCTCATTTAATCCACATCACAATAGTGTAAAGTGCACATTGTCATTATTTCTATTTTGTAGATTAGGAAACGAAAGCATTGAAAGGTTAAGTGATTTACTCTGCTAACACAGCTAACAAATAAAGAAACCAAAATTCAAGTCTGTGTGTTTGGGTTTCATGGCAAGTGTTAGAGAGCATGCCATGCAGCAGACCTGTGGATCCTATCCCTATTGATTTTGATTCAGTAAGTCTGAGATAAGGCAAAAATATCTATATGTATTTGAATAAGACTTCCCCATATAGTGAGAAGGGTATTTGAGAACCACAGCTCTGTGCCACACCTTCAGTGGGGAGCAACAAGGAGACTTCCATGGCTGACTTGAATCTCTGTGTTGGAATGTAATAAAGAAACAAAGAACAGAGGGTGGGGGAATGTTTCTGCAGACTCTTGGAAGCCATGCCAGCACATACCACATCACTTTAATAAAATGGTCAATAGGGAACTGTCTATTGTTCAAATGAACAAAATATATTGACAGTGCAGCATCAGAGGAAGAGTATAAACAGAATTAATAAGCATAAAAATGTTGTAAGTATAATGCATTCAGCAAACACATAAAGATAATAAATCTGAAGCTGTAAAAAACACATTAGGTTATATGCATGATGTGAGAAAAATGATAGTATCATCTAACTAGCCGTTGAATAGCTTTCAATTATGAGGCTCATGAGCCAATTAGATATGTGTAGGATGGTAGATGGAGAGCAAGCCCTGGGAGTTAGAAAGTGCTTTGGAAGACATTAAGTCTAGGATTAGACAAGAAGGCAAAATACTTCTAACACAATAGGGAGTAGTGGGGACAAAAACAAGCCAGGATGTGCATGGAGCTCAGCTGTGACTCGTTCCAAGCAATTACTCTCATCGTTACGCCACCCCAATATGGGCAGATATTCTGACTTTTAAAGGAAGGCCAGAACTTCAGATTTAAATCAAATACTTCACATTTTGCCACGTTATTCTCAAACATACTTTGCAGTTTTATCGAGTCATTTGTGGAAATCCAGATATAGTATATTTTTCACCTCTTTTAGTTATAATGCATCAAAAGTATCTGATAGTGACTATGAAAACTTAGAAACTTTATAAGGTATTGCTGGATGTTCTTTTCCTAATTCCTACTTATGAAAGGTTACAATAAGCAAAATTGGTTCTCCCACCCACAGTAATCCCTGTAATGACTAGAGACAAAATACTATAAGAGTGCTGAGTGTGGCCCCACATGCCTGTAGTCCCAGTGCTTGGGAGGCTGAGACAGGAGGATCACAAGTTCCAGGCCAGCCTCTGCAACTTAATGAGCCTCTCAGCAATCTCTTGAGACTCTGTTTCAAAATAAAAATGATTGGCAGTGTAGCTCAGAGGTAGAATGCCCCTGGATTCAACCCCCAGTACCATAAATAAATAAACAAACAAAGGAAACTACATGATCTGGGACTCATGAGAGATCAAGTCCACCCCGATGCCTTCGCTTAATAGGCACACAACCTTCACCAGTTCACTTAAGCTTCTGTGCGTACTCTGTAAATTGGAGTCCATAATTCCTGCTTTATATTTCCCACTAGTTTACTATAAAAATGAAATAATACAACATGTATCAAACATTCTGAAGCCCTGGAGAATGCATTACAGTGTGAATATCACTGGGCTGGAAATTCAGAAATCAAGTCAATTTGTACAGGAGTCTGCTGTCAAATGTGTAAAATGAGAAGGTTAATCTAGAGCAGTAATCTACAATAGAAATATAATATGAGCCAAATTTGTAACTTTATTTCAGAATCTACACTGGATGGGGGGGAAAAACAAGCAAAACTAATTTTGATAGTATAATTTATTTAGTCAATGTATCAAAATATGTCAACATATTACTAGTATAAACATTATTATTGGAATATTTTATATTTTTCAAGTCTTTGGTATTTGATATCTGATCTTTCAATGTGGGTTAATCACATTTCAAGGGCTCCACAGCCACAGGTGGTACCAACTGCTCTGTGGGCGGCAGGGATCTAGATAACGACTAGGTCTCCTTCAGCTCTTAATGCCCATATGTAACTCATTATTGTATATATCATTAGTTCTCTCTTTTCTTTTTCTTTTTCTTTTTCTTTTTTTTTTTGGTAGGGCGGGGGAGGTGGGAGCATTCTACTTCTGAGTTACAGCCCCAGCCCTATTTTTTAAATTTAATTTTATTTATTTTGAAACAGCATCTTGCCAAGTTGGGATCCTCCCGTCTCATTCTCTCTAATGGCTAAAGGTTAAGCCTACATCAAGATCAGTTAAAAGAGGACTTGCACACTTTTTTTTTTAATGAAGAGTTGAAAAAGTCTAGCAAAATCATTATTTTCTAGTTCTATACTCAGGGAAGATACCAAAATGTTCAGCAGACAAATATTGTCCTTTGATATATTTAAAGCTGACGTAAGCAAAATTAAAATTTTACTCAACAGGAAACGTATTCAGACCTTGCATTGTTTAGAAGGGGCATGAACAATTTCACTCTTATAAGTTTCTTGCTATATTTGTGCCAAGTTCAAATGCCAGATACATAATTGAATTTTGTAATCATAAGTGTAATCTAGGAGATATCTACCACCACATTAGCATAAGTTAGTATAGAGAAATCTATCAATATGAAGATAAAGAAAAAAGATACACTAACTCCCCAAATTGTTTTTTCACATGCACTGAAATAGTCTATATTTTTTTTTCTTTTTGTGATACTGGGTATTAAACCCAGAGGCATTCTACCTGTGAACTACACCCTCAGCCCTATTTTATTTTTTATTTTGAAACAGGGTCTCACTAAGTTGCGGAGGGTCTCCCTAATTTGCTGAGGCTGGCCTTGAACCTGCCTCCCATGTACTGGGATTACAGGTGTGTGCCACCACGCCCATCTTGAAAGTCCCAATTCTTTCATTATTTAGTTAAGAAGCTCCCACTTGTCATCCTGTGAAGTCTATTAAAATGGCAATGAAGCATCTTTCTTTCTTTTTCTTGAAAATGTTGTTTGAAATATAAATATCAGGGGAAAATAGCTGGAGGTAAATTATCCATAAAATGACACTTCCTTAGATAACATATTTGCTAATTTTATTGTGCTGTTTGCATTACAAGTAAATAAAGCAATCTTGTAGAAATGTGTCATGTGTTCTATCAGAGAAAACATAAAGTTCACTTTAATAATCATGATTATTAGTATTGTTGAAATCAAGTTATTATTTAATTATATTTATCATATATATTTTTCTTTAGCTACTCTAAAACATGGCTCAAAGTGGAATGCATATATTTGAGGCATAGTTGGCCATTAGTCTCACGATCATATTTTTTGTTGAAAATTTTAATTTTTTCTTTTTAATTAAAACACAATGATTGCACACATTTGTGGGATACAATGTGATATTTCAATATATATGTGTACCATACATGCTGATTCAATCAGGTAAGTTAGCATTTGCATCTCCTTGTCATTTGTTTCTCTCTGGAGGCTGGAGGTTCTTCTAGTTCTTCATAAAACATACAATAGGTTGTCGTGAAGTGTCCTCATGCCGCTGTATGGTGAACACTAGGACCCATTTCTCTTCTCTAATTGTGTTCTAATTCTGTTATCCAGCCTTCTTCCAAACCTTGGGCCTTCCTAACCTCTACTCTCTTCCTACTCTGCAATCAACATTTTTTTAACTTCCATGTATTAAAAACATGCAATATTTGTCTTTCTGTGTCTGGCTTATTTCATTTAACATGTTTTCCAATTTCATCCATTTTGCCTCAAATAGCAGAATTTCATTTTTTTTGGTGAATGAATAATACTCCGTTGTGTACATGGACCACATTTTCTTTATCTATTCATTGCATTGATGGACGCTGAGGCTGACTTCATATCTTATCTATTGTGAATAGTGCTGGAATAAAGATGAGAGTATGCTGTCTTTTTAATAGTTGATTGCATTTCCTGTGGCAACATACCCAGAGGTAGGATAGAAGCTCTCATATGGTATCTCTATTTTTAGCACCTCCATAGTCTCCTCTACAATAGCTATACAGCCGTATAGACGAGCTCCCTGGAAAACCATAATTTATATGAACTGAAATTCTCACCCAAAGTTACAGAACAAATTAATAGCAGTTAAGGATCTAAAAATTCTCCATTAAAAAAATTCTCACTTCTTAGAATGTAAAAAAATCTTTAATAAAGGCTATGCATGTGTGCGGCCATGAAGAGATCAGACATAAGAACAAAATGGAAAAGAGAGATGACACGCAGACATGTATGCAAATGATTTCAAGGCAGTGTTTATATTTATCTGTTCTTGTCATTAATCTTCATTCTGAAATATATTTGCCCCTGAAGAGGAAGAATTAGCACGCTCAGATGGAGGCTTTTGCTCCCTTCTTTTCCCAATGTTGGTATTATACTAGTGACATCAAAAACTACAAGCCCAATACATAAGGAAAATTAAGAAACTTAACGACAAAAAGAAAATGAAAAGCATTACTGTGTGCACGCATGTCATGATCACTACGAATGACATTATGATGTGAAATTATAGTGCATCAATAAAAGTATAAAAATAATAATTGATGTTACCAACATGATGTTTGAAGAGGTAGATGTGTGATACAATGATTTGCATATTATACAATATATGCCCGAATGGAAGTATCACATGGTACCCATAAATATATACACTTCTATGCATCAGTTAAAATTAAATAATATGAACAAATAAAAGCAAATAAAATTAACAAATAATAATTACATTTCCCCTGTTCGAGGAAGTTGAACCTCTGTGTTTACTTATTTCGCATACTTCATTGCCCATATTAGCAAAACTAAAGTGAAATCTGCTTTCTTAGAAAAGCCTCTGATTACAGGATCAGCATTTATGATGTAGAAAAATCAGGTGCAGTCATGTTCTTAAATAATTTGGAAACAATTTGCATAAATAAAATAGCAGAGTACTTGTTAATTTACCATTTTAGATGCCTCATTTTGACACGTAGAACTCCTATCAAAGAGTTTAGGAAAAGATTTTTTCTCTCCAGATTTCTTAGACGCCTCGTGTGTGTGTGTGTGTGTGTGTGTGTGTGTGTGTGTGTGTGTGTGTGTTTAATATCTCTATAATGAACATTTTGTATTTTGTGTGTAACCATAAATTAAAAATAAATTTGAGGATATGCATGACTTTATATTTATAGATACAGACATAAAATTTACACACATACTGGTATCCAACACACCTTCTTCGCTCTTGATGCATGCTGTCCATTCTAGAAACAACTGGCTTTTATGATCAAGCATCCACTCATTCCCTCTTAATAATAATTAAATGAATATTCTGTAAATATTTAAATATGCTCAGGACTCTCTAACCCTTTAAAAGAATAAGACTATTCGTCTCTTATTCTCATAATGATCTCCCCCCTTGGTCTCTGGAGCCCTCGTTACCTAGGTTTGCCTCCTCTCCTTCTGAGGCAGGAGGATCATAAGTTCAAGACCAGCCTCAGAAACACAGCAAGTCTCTCAGCAAGGTAGTGAGACTTTGTTTCAGAACAAAAAATATAAAGGGCTGGGGGTGTAGCTTGGAGGTGCACCCAAGATGCACCCAGGTGCATCCTGGGTTCAATCTCCAGTATAAAAAAATTAATATGAAATAAAACCTGGTGATCCTTTCATGTCCCATATCTCACTAAATGGGACGATCAAGTCCAGAATATAGGCATCATGTTTTATTTCTCCCTAAATCTCTCTTCAGTCATCCACTCCTCTCTATACCCACTCTGCGTGCTCTAGGCCACATGCACTAGCATGTCAGCCTCTTTTCTAGTGTGCCTCCATTCCCCTGGCCCATGCCACCAAGCCTGAGATTTTTACCTTGAAGTTGGAGCAAACCTAATAATTTTAATATGACCTAATTATACCCCTATTTAAAATCCTTGGAAGGTTTCCCATTGCACCCAGAATAGAGACCAGGCTCCTCAATACCACTTCTAGTCTGTGCTGGCTCCAGATAAACACTATCTTCATGCCACATTCTCCCCTTCACCCATTCTGTTCTTTACCCATCCTCGTATTCAGTTCCTAGAGCTCACCATGCAAGCAGCAGCCACAGGGCCTTTTCACATGCTATTTTCTAGACTTCCTCACTCTCACCCTACACACTACTTAGTAGATACAATTTATTCTCTAGACCTCAGCCTAAGACTTTCTAAGGGAAATCTCTCTGATAACTGAGCTATGTAATTTTTTTTTTTTTTTTTTTTGGCTATACATCCTCACTGAAATGGTTCTTTCCTGTAGAAAATTTGTCAATTTTTATATATTTGCTTTGCAGTCACTTTTTTCATGGCTGACTTCTCTGATATGGGGCAAGTTCCAGGAAAGCAAAATTTATGATTTTGCTCGCCATCATATCCCCAGTGTTTAGATTCTTATTAATGTGGTTCTTATTTTTAAACTGCCATATATTCATTTGTAGAATACCAGTAAATGCTTTTTGAAAAAAAGGTTTTATATATAATTACATGCCAACACCCTATCTTATGCAAAACTATGTAATGTAATTTTTAGATCCCATTATTAAGGAATAACAACTATAAGAAGAAAAATGCAAACCTATAAATCAAAAAGGTAAAGCTAATAGTAGCTTTAGGATGAATAATCACTTTCCTTTATTGCCAGGAGTATGGGTTGTTTCTATTGCACCTACAACCAAAATTATTAAAAAATTTAAATTATAGAAAAAATAGTGAAAAATTGATCACTAAATAATGTGCTATCAGGGCGTGGTGCCTCATGCTTGTAATCTCAGTACTTGGAAGGCTGAGACCGGAAGATCCGGGTTTGCGGCCAGCCTCAGCTACATAGTGAGGCATTCCGCAACTTAGTGAGACCCTGTTTCAAAATAAAGAATAAAAAATAGGGCTGGGGGTATAGCTTGGAGGCAGAATGCCCCTGAGTTCAATCCCCAGCACCGAAAAAAAAAAAAAAAGTGCTTAGTTTAGATTATACTGAGGACTTAGCTTCACCATTGTGAATTTACAAGTCACTCTGGCTAGAATTTTACCTCTTGATTAAGAAAACTTTTAAGATAGGCATGGTGGCGCACACCTGTAATCTTAGTACTTGGGAGGCTGAGACAAGAAGATCACAGGTTTGAGGACAGCCTCAGTAAGAGTGAGACTCTCATAATGTAGCAAGATTCTGTTTCAAAACAATAATAAAATGGGCCTGGGGATGTAGCCTGGAGGTAGAATGCCCCTAGGTTCAATTCCCAGTGCCAAAAGAAAAAAGAAAACTTTTAATGTTCACAATTCCACCCTCAGTGTTCCCAGAGGTAATTCTTGATAAATGCAGATGTTCAAGCTTAAGACTCAATGGTAAAGATGGATCATTGAGTCCTGTAGTGAACGACCCAGAATCGAAACTAATGCTACTAGCCAACAGTTTGATTTGCATGTATGTGTGTGCTTGTGTGTGTATTACTAAGGATCAAATCCAGGACTTGTCACATAATATGTAAATTCTCTACCACTCGGACTTCTAATCTTCCCAAGATCCCAAGAAGCTAGGATTACAGGCATGTGCCACCACGCCTGGCCAACCATCAACCATTTGATTCTTAAGCAATGATCTGATAAATAGTTATTGAACATTTTCTGGAGTCTACTCAATAGTCACTGGAAATGTGCTTAATGTACAGGGGAGCAATACCTCGGAGAGCTAAGCCAAACTCAGGGAACTTTACCTGTCGTCTTCTTACAGAAGTAGCGCTAGATGGAAAGGCAGAATTTGAATCCAACACTGTATTAAAATGTTAGTAGTCAATAAAATTGGCAATATGAGAATCAGACCCAAAGAAGTGAGGGTCAACAAGAAGTGAGGGTCAACATTGGGAAAGTTCAGAAGCAGACGGAGAACAAGAAGAATCGTACTATGAATCTATATATATGAATGTATATTAATCGTATTAGGAATCGTACATCATGGCTGTACTACTGTGCTCCACCCCCTGAGAAGGCTGCCCATCCCCACAGGTTGCGGGTGCTTTCAGTTCTCTCTGTGGGCAGCGTCTACCTCTTTGCCTCGTTGTTAATGAAGTGTGAGCTGGAGACACATTCGCCCATTCTAGGCACAGGATTTACGAACCACAGCATGCTTCTTCAGAACTCATGCTCTGTTCTCATGCCATCCAATGGGTAAATCAAAGTCAGGGGCTGCTTCCTCAGCCTGGACTTTGGAATGAAGAAGACATAAGAGCCATGCCAACCTGTGACCACTGAAACCACCATAGTCAACATAGCATTAATGAGGACTAGACCAGTACTGTGAGTCAGTAATATTTGGGAATTATTACTGCAACCTTCCCTGGTAAAAGTAAGCTGATGCACTGAGCATCCACCAGGACCACCTTTTTGTGCGTGAACATCACCGAGCCAGGATTGAAATCTTAAAGACGCCAGGTCAGGATGGATAGGCACTAGCTATGAGCTAGGCTTGTGCCGAGGTCTGAAAGAAAGGGGGTAGTTTTTGCTCTCAGGGAAGTACCATTCCATTTTGAAGAACTTCTGTGACTTCACAGGGCTGTAAATAAAATCCATTCAAGGTAAAAGGGTAAAAAATACCAGAGGACTCATTCTCTCCAGAGAGGAATCATTCAAACATTTCATAGAAAAATTAGAATTTAATTTGAACTTTGAAGAAAGGCAGGATGGGATATTCACATTTTTTTAACTGTAAATACATAAGCAAACACACAACATGAGAGGAAAGCATAGAGTAAATCTCCAAAGTAAGAGAAGTATTAAAACTGGAAATAACAGCCAAGGCAAATCGTATGGTGTGCTGACTGTGGACATACCAATCACTGACAAGGGGTTTTACCAATTTATTCTCACAAATACATAGGAATGGCATCAAAAGTGATCACAGGGACCCCTACAATACTCTGGACATAAGTCTAGAGAGCAGCGGTCAGATTTCAGTTTCCCTCTGTTGAGCCACAATCTACAATAGAGTATCTTGCACAGGAACCAGGCATGGAGTTGTGTGAAATCTTCTGTTGGGTATTTTTTTTTTCTTTGTGGCAGTGGGGGTTGAGCCCAGGAACATTCTATCTCTGAGCTACACCCTCAGCCCTATTTTAATTTTTTACATTGAAACAGGGTCTCACTCAGTTGCAGAGGGTCTCGCTCAGTTGCTAAGGCTGGCTGCGACCCTGCAAATCTTCTGTCTCAGCCTCCCAAATACCAAGATTATAGGTGAGCACCACCATAGTGGGCACAAGGCTTTTCTTAAACAGATCAAACCAAGGGAAAGCATGAATGCAGTCCCCAACTACCACAAATTATGCAGTTGAGTTTCTCGCATTGGGGGAAATCACAGGGGTCGGGACATCAGTGTGCCGTGGATTAGACTCTCCCTCGCAAAACCACCTTTGTGATCATGGCATCTCCCCTGCTAGGTAAGTATCTGTTGGGTTATTTCTTTAGGCAATCAGCTAATACATCTTAAGAATTATAAAACTCTGCTTTCCAGTGTAGGTCTCTTTGGAAGCCTACTGCTTTAAATAACCACATAAGAGATGGAGCACTATAATGCCATTATATACAACACTTGAAGTAGGCATAATGACACATGTATACTTTTTAAGTGGAGACTTTTAAATAATACTTGGCAAAATATATGCTGTTTATGGGTTACGTTTACCTATAATCCTATGAAACAATTATTTGATTTAGTAAGTCTTTCTTTTTCTTCTAATATTATCTTTCCTTGTCTTATAAATTAAAAGAAAAAAAATACAAATTGTAATTCTGCAACTTTACAGCTGAGGTTCCAAACACAAAAAAGTATTCTTATTGAATATTTTGACTATAATTTCCAATGCTAAACGTGTTTTGCTACATGGAATAATGTTGAGTGTGAACACAATGCAGCAATGCTAATTTAAATTTAGTACTTCTTGTGTTATTTTTATTTCAGGTCGCATCTTTAATATTTCATTAACATTCTGGTAATATTCAGTGTATTTGTACATTATAAACACTACTAGGAGGCTCTGAATTACTATGCATTTTCTTGCATCTCTTATTTAGAAAATCTTGAGAGTGATGCTAAAGTGTTAGCTTGAAAATAACTGGTTTGAAGTGATTTACTGGATGAGAGTACTAAGAGGCCAACTCAGAACCATTTCATGATCAATCAAGTTTGTCTACATATGCAATATTAAATGAAGAAGAAAGTAATTTTCTAAATAATTAAGCAAAATTTCTTTTAAAGTGGCTTGTGTTTATTTTTCCTGTTTGGTTAATCATTTTTTTTTACTAAAATTACACTGAGCCTGAAATCCACCAAAGGTATTAATCAGTAGTCATCATTTCACATTAGATATGTAGACACAATATCCATGCTAATTATATTTGGGTGTTGAATAGGAATAGTTACAAATATAATCCCAGTAGTTTTCTAAAGCCTCATATTATTATGCTTCTATTGCAATGTCAGAGAAAAACTATTTTGTTCAAACTAATATATTTTCAGTTGGCCTGTTTCCTAGTAAACTCAGTTCGAAAGTAGTGAGGCTGTCCCCTGGGAAAGGTAAAGCAGAAGCTTCTAATACCAGTTGTGGGACACAGTCTTAGAGCTTCAAGCTGAGTTCAAAAATAGTGGCTTCAATCTAAATTCAAATAATCAAGTCACTCTCTTATTGAAACTCCTTCAATGAAATTCCAGTATAATTGGCCTGTGTTTACCTTTTCAGCTTCACACTCAGCTACTCAAGGTTAGAGAATATGTAGATTTCTAAAAATCCTCCACATATATAATCATGCATCATGCCCTAATATTCAGACTGATATTACTTCCTTGCTAATTGTTATTCATTTTACTTCTTTTGTCTCTCTACACTGCCTTATTTCTTATATTGCAATATGTAGCCCCCCCCCCCAAAAAACCCCAGAAAATTCGAAAAGACAAATATACAACCAAGAAAGTGCAAAAATAAACATCTTGGTGGCCCCCACCAATGTCAAGAATCAGTGTATGGTCAGCACCAGGCAGCCCCTGAGTAGTCCCTCTGGGTCATAATGTCCCTCCATCCTATTGGTAACCACGTCACGACTCTGAAATTACCTTTCTCGCCTTCATTTAGGCCTTATAGATATCTAAAAAATGTGGTTTAATTTGTTTCCTGTGATTTTAATTTATATAAATGGAATAATAGTTTTTTGTATCTGACTCTTTCAATCAACATCTTGAAGGGTTATTTATTTGTATGTATCTGTATATATTGAGGTCTAGCATTTTTGGATGGACATTCAATAATGTGTTTACCCATTCTAATGTTGATGGACATTTGAATATTTCCAGTTTAGAGCTACAATAACCAGTCTTGCTATGAAAATTTTGGTCCACGTTTCCTGATAATCTTAGCAGACATAGGGATAGAATTGTTAGATAATATTATATGCAAGTGTGTTTTAGGCTTATTCCAGGGAGTACCAAGCTGGTTTTGAAAGTGGCCATGACCATTTCACATTCTCATCATCAATTTATAGAAGTTATTATTGCTCCACGTCTTTACCAATAACTTCAAAATTCTGCCAAGTTGAAGGTTATAAACATCATTTAGAGGTTTTTGTTCAGTTTTGCTTTTACTTTACATTTTTAGTTCTTCTTTCCCAATAATCATATAATTTCTTCTTTTGCAATATTGGAAGTTTAAATGAGGATAGTACACAGCCTTCTACTTTCTGAAGGCCAAGTAAATGTTTCACTGTTAAATATAATTCCAGCTCTAAGTTTTCTGTAAGGTATAGTTTGTTAAATTAAAGTTCTCTTATTTTTCAAGTTTGTGAATTTCAAATAAAACTACTTATTGAATTACAGCAATGTTTCTTCTGCATGTAGAGAATCATATGATTTTCCTTCTTTGTTAGACTAATGTGATAAACTACATCTTTTCATATCTTACAAAACGAACCTTGTACCTTGAAATAAATCAAATTTAGTTGGGAAGTATTACTTTTTCCTATAGGCAGATTTGGCTTACTTATATTTTACTTAGAACTTTAATATCTATGTCCACGGAAGAGATTAGTCTATAACTTTCCTTTCTTATAAAATTTTCTAGGTTTTAGAAGCAAGGTCATGCTATCTCTGAGAGATTTCCATCATTTCCTATTCTGAAAGAATTAGTATAAGAACTGGAATTATTTATCTCTAAAATATTTGATAGAATTTCCTGGTAAAGGTTTGGGATCTCTGCATGTATATTTGAGAGTGTGTGTGTGTGTGTGTACATGTATGTGTGTGAAGGATTTTAAATCAGGGTGCTTTAAACAGTATATGATTCAAAATATTTATTACTGTGTCATAATTGCATTATCATGAAATGCTACTATTTCTTCTAAATGTTAATATTCATTAGTGTCCAACTTTCAATAAGATCGTTATGTTTCTTTTGAAATTTGTTTAGTATTTCTTGTCATATTCTCCTTTTCAAATCTCTGGCCAAACTGCCCAGTGAACAACTGTGGCTGCAACTGAATTCATTCATTCCTTCTTGCAGGGACCCAAGCAGCACTCTTCAAGACCTTGAGTTTATAAACCCTCCCTGTGGGAACCTGTGCAACTACAGGGACTTGCAAGGGAAAGAAGAGACCCTAGAGTTCTGTGGGTTGGTAAATCATCCCTGCAGAGGTGGGATCAGGGGCTACACTCAGACACAGCAAAATTAGCAGTCCCTAGGGACACTCGGCAAGTGGGACCTAGGGATAGCAGTTTGCTGTGCTTGCTCCTGCAAGATCTCCAGCAATCACCACAGGACCACCAGAAGTGGTATGTGTGGGATGAAATAACTCAGCCAACCATGCTGCAGACTGAGAAGGCTACAAACTTGTGGCTGGCAGAAGCAAAGGTACCAAGGCCAGAGGCCAACTACTTCTCATGTGATCTCAACTGCCCAGAGCAGTAAAGTGTACCTACAGTTAAATAACTGAGTCACCCAATTCCTCAGGCTCAGATCAGCGTAATTTCTTCTTGCCAGAGAGCTTGTGCCCTGAAAGCAGGGAGGCCAGAGGCAAGGAGGTGTTCATGTGATCACAGTTACAGGCTGGGAATGCAACACTCTTTCTGAAAGCAGAGTTTGGGCCTGGTCATTACACATGCCTGTGACTGATAGGACTCCGTCAGCAACCAGATATACAACCATTAGATCAGTACTGGTGTCTCTGGGCCATCAAAGCTCAGCCATTTGGGCCACAAGCTCAGAACATAGTAATTTCTGGCCCTACTGAGCTTAGGCCCAGTGGTCACAGAGACAGAAGATCAACACTTTTCACGGTTTCACAAAGTCACAACCAGCAGAACGGTGGTGGTGTCTGTGGCGCATTAAATACCAACCAGCAGGCTGAAAGCTCTGAATGGAACACGATAGTCTCTGACCCTGTTGAGTTTGGAACTCCTATATATTATTAAATAGTGCCTGGGGGACAAATTCAAAAGTCTGTTTATATGAGATAGATTCATTGAGGAAAATGCATACCCCCAGCATAGGCCTTATTATAAAGTCATAACAAATAGACATAGGACTCTTACACAGAGAAGAAGATGCCAAGACAATAGAAACACAAACCTGAGAATTCTTATAATGTGAGAATGAAGACCAATGGGGAAGCAATAAACTCCATTAACTCAACAAAAAGGAAGATCACCAATACCGAGTTGCAGAAAATTCCAGAAGGAGAATTCAGAATTTTGGTTTCAGTATGATCAAAGGCTTCAGAAATGAAATCAGAGTCGGTGTACAGGAGATGAAAGAACATATGAATAGAGAAATTGAGGCCCTAAGTAAGAACCAAAGAGGATGTGAGCAAAATGAAGGAGTCGATAAATAACTCAATAGAAACAACCTCTGGCAGACTAGACCACATAGAAAATAGAGTTTCAGTCTTGGAGAACAGCTCATTCAAAACTAACCACACCATCAACAAAATAGAGAAGACAATATGACAACACGACCAGAACATCCAAGAAACATGGAATAATATGAAATTACCTATCTTATGGATAATAGGCATTGAATATCTAGAAGCACAAATCAATGGCAATAGAAATCTCTTCAGAGAAAAAATATCAGAGAACTAACCCAATCATAGAAACAGATTTAGGCATCCACATACATGAGACATTCAGAAATCCAACAAGATGAGATCAAGAAGAATTTCTCCATGTCACATAATAATTAAAATGACTAACATAGAGGCAAAAGAAAGAATGTTAAATACATCTAGAATAAAATAATGAATGACATTCAGGGGAAAAATAATAAGAATCACTCCAGACTTTTCAATTCAATTCATGAAAGCCAAGAGGAATTTATGTGAGGTACTCCAAACCCTGAAAAAAAAAAAAAAACAACTTCCAATCAAGACTTCTATATTCAGCAAAGATGTCATTCAAAATTGACTGAGAAGTAAAAACATCCCAAGACAAGAAGAAACTAAGAAAATTCATCACTACCAATTTGACACAAGAGAAATTACTTAAAGAAATAAAACACAAAGAAGAAAAAAGAAATAAATACCAGAACCAGTGAAGGGGTTAATTTTAACAGATGGGCAACTAAGCAAAGGATAAATAACACTATATCGAACAAAAAATAAAACTCAAAATGATAGGAAACAAAAATCATCTCTCCATAATAATGTTGAAAGTCAAAGGCCTAAATTTTCTAATTAGAAGGCATAGACTGGCAATGTGAATTAAAGAACATAATCCAACTATATACTGCTTGCAAGAAACTCACTGTGCAGGTAAAGCTGTCCATAGGCTAAAGGTGAAAGAATGGAAAAAGAGACCAAAAACAAACAGGGGTAGCAACACTCATATCCAACAAAAAAAAATTTTAAGCTAAAAATTGTCAGAAGAAACAAAGTGGTTCACTTCTTACTAATAAAAGGAGCAATCCAACAAGAAGACCTAATACATCAAGGACTTCAAAAAACAGAAACAGACTAATCCCCAAACCTGTAGTAGGCAGGAGATAATTAAAATCAGAGTAGAAATTAATGAAATCAAGAACAAACAAACAAAAAAACCCACAACAGATCAAAGAAACAAAAAGCTGGTTTTTTTTTTTTTTTAAGATTAACAAGATTGAGAAACCCTTAGCCACACTAAGCAAAATAAGGAGAAAAATCAACCCAAATTATTAAAATCTGAAATGAAAAAGGAAACATCACCAGAGACAGTGGGGAAAATCCAGAGAATTATCAGAAACTATTCTGAAAATTTATACTCCAATAAACTGGAGAACATAGAAGAAATCCACAAACTTCTAGATATATACAATCTACCTAAATTGGAGGATATAGAAAACCTAAACCAATCAATAGCA
>PVLC010015612.1:0-27618 GCA_004027655.1 Graphiurus murinus
TTTTTTTTTTTTTTTTTTTTTTTTTGTGGTACTGGGGATGGAACTCAGGGGCATTCTACCTCCGAGCTACACCCCCAGTCCTATTTTTTATTCTTTATTTTGAAACCAAGTCTCACTAAGTTGCGGAGTGTCTCACTAGGTAGCTGAGGCTGGCCGCGAACCCGGATCCTCTGGTCTCAGCCTCCCGAATGCTGGGATTGCAAGCGTGCGCCACCACGCCCGGCTCCTATTTTTTATTCTTTATTTTGAAACAGGGTCTCACTAAGTTGCGGAGTGCCTCACTAGGTAGCTGAGGCTGGCCGCGAACCCGGATCCTCCGGTCTCAGCCTCCCGAATGCTGGGATTACAAGCGTGCGCCACCACGCCCGGCAGAACTGTACTTTTTTAAAATTACAAAAAAGCTTAAAAAACAGATAACCTTTCTCTAGGCAGTTCAGACATTTATGATTGATTCAAAGTCCCCTGCCAACCACCCAGATAAAAGTCCAATGACAGGGACAGAGGGCTTTGTCGGAATTAAAGGACGAGGGCGCTGGGGGCTTTTTAGGTTACAGCTATTGCCTATAGCAACTAAAAGAACTAGGCATCAAAAGAATTACCCTTCCCAGTGACTAGAACACTCATCTAAAAGATGGCAAATAAATTAATATACCTTGAAAAACAGAACAGAATGCTTAGAAACAAGAAAGCTGAGAAACACAATCCTTTAAACGCCCGAGGGCAAAGCTTTACTTACATGAAGGGATAATGAACTGGGGCTCAGTGTTGCCTGCGTAGCCAAGCTTGGTGTACCTAAAAGCACAAAGTCATCAACACATGTTTAGATAACAATATTCTTGTCTGTATTCCTTAATGTCTTTTATTATAAGTTCTCCGAGCCCTAAAATATAAAGACTAAAATACTACCTTGAAATAAACGAAGTGTGATCACTGAAAATCAAGCACACCCTCAGAGTAGTTATAAAGCTTAAAATATGCTTTTTTCTACTAGAACAACGGGAACACAGGTACACTAACACAAATTACATCTGGGGATCCCTAATGACTTTAAAAGTGCTGTCCTACTCTGAAGCTTTTCAAACACTCTGAAGAAAGTAGTTCTTGTCCCTGTTTTGCAGATAAGAAACTGAGGCACTGAGACGAGACTCAAGCTGCCCGAGGCCAAACTCCAGGGAGCTGCAGAGAAAGAGCCCCACTTAAATACGCAGGCACCTCCAGCAGAGTTCTGTGGGAAGTAAACTTTTTTTTGGGGGGGGTATAAAGTGATTATATAATTTTCTTAAAATGCCATGGCATATGTCTAGAAACAGCCAGTGCCACCCCAGAAGCATCTGACAGGAGCGTCTCTTTACCATCTCACTTCGGAAGAAGCCCACTTTCTGTCAAGATAATCTGTGGGATAGATTCTACAAGCCTTCACGAAAACAAATGCCAAAATACTACTCTCTGTTCCAAAAGCATGTGCTAATCTCCTAAATAGAAAAAGGGGGGTAAACCCCGCTCCGACCATCTGCTGGGGCGGAACGTCAAGCGGCAGCGAGTCACGTGGGGGACCAGCAGCTCCCGTGCCTCCGGGAGCGCTCAGCCACGGCGCCGTGCTGTCGTGATGCTCGAGACGAGAAAACACTCTCCAGGAGTGTAAAAGTAACTTTATGAATTCCTTCTTTTTTGCTAATTATTTCTAGATAATTGAATCAATTTTTCTTCAGCCATAAAGGGGATGGAACCCAGGGCTTCACACATGCCAAGCAAGTTCTCTACCACTGAGCTACATCCCAGCCCTAGAGATTAGGTTTTTTATGTGAGCCAGGCACCGGGAACATGCCTGTAACCCCAGTGCTTGGAGGCTGAGATGGGAGGAGCGCAGGTTCAAGGACAGCCTCAGCAAGGCAGCAAAGACTGAGCAACCTAGTGAGACCCTGTTTAAAAACAAAAAATAAAAAGGGCTGGAGGTGCAGCTGGGAAGTAGAATGCCCCTGGGCTCAGTCCCCACTACCACACACACAAGCACACTGATGTGGTACTATTTCTAATTCTAACAAATGAATTTTATGATTTTCAAATATATCTTACCGCATGCTAGTTTAAATATTTTTGAACACACAGTGAATGGATAAGGATTGAGGAAACAATAAAAAAAGGAAGTCAGCTGCCTCTAACTCACATCTTATAGCGGGGCGTGGTGGCGCACACTTGTAATCCCAGTACTTGGGAGGCTGAGAAAGAAGGAGCACAAGTTCAAGGACAGCCTCAGTAAGTAGTAAAACCCTCATCAACCTAGTGAGACCCTGGTTCAAAATAAAAATAAAATAAGGCTGAGAATATAGCTTGGAGGAAGAATGCCCCTGAGTTCAATACCCAGTACCACAAAAAAAAAAAAAAAAAAAATCACCCCTTACTGCTCAGCCACCAGGGAGCAGAGTTCTTGAACCACAGGAGCCAGGGCCAGGACCAGCCCCCTCGGCAGCCTGCTCAGCCCACCAACTACAGAGCTGGAATCAGGTCACATAACCGAGTAGACCCATGGCCTCCCACTCCCAGGTTCACAGACCTATAGCGGAAGAAGTTTCTGAGCCAACCAGAGCCTGGGGACTTTCTAAAGTGGAGGAAACAAAGACTGAACTTGATAAGTTCCAGATCATCCCCAATCTGACCATCACTCTGTAAGAAGGCTCCAGACAGTAAAAATAAACTGAATTACTGACCCAATCAAAGAAGCCTACAGAATCCAAGAAGCAGCCAGAATCACAAAATCATCAAATCTAATTTTATTTTTAACAAGCGACATCACTCACCCCCGCCCCCCCCCCAAAAAAAAACATGCCCTTGCACTTAAATCACCTAAATATCTCCACCTTCCCACACACGGCCTTTGTCGGGATGGGGTCCTTCTTCAAGGCTGTATCCTACCCCGCCCGCCCCCCGGCACAGAGCCTGGCACATGAATGAATTCTTCCCAGATGTAAGAAAGGTGATTACTGTCAAACCGCTGGGAGAGGGGCCGGGGTCGAAAGGGGGACACTTAGAGTCAGGGAAAAATGTGATGCAACTAGAAAAGAACACAGATTGTCTAACACAATCTCCTAAGTATATCCATGTCTGCTCTGTTATTTTTTCCAGGATCTTTTATTGGATAAGACCGTGCACTTGGCACCAGACCGGCGGGGTGCAAAGCCCGGCTCTGCTCGCCTCTCTGCATTTTCTCCATCTGTACAATGGGGTAGTAATGCACCCTACCTCCATGGGTCAGCGTGATAAGGGAGTGAGTTATACGTGTAAAAGAGGTAGAACGATGCTGTCTGTACAGGTTCCAGTTACTACTTTTTCCTGCTGTTTTTCTGTGTGTTTGAATTACTCCTTTATTTATGTTGGGAACATGCTTTGTGTCCCAAGCCATCCGGTTCCCTCTTCCTGCAGCAGAGCACGGACGGTCCGTTCTGTGGGGCGTTGAAGATGGACACCAGGTGTCCTTCAACGGCTCTGCACCCTGGACCCTAACCGTAACCCATGGCAACAGGAGGCAAGAAGGCAGAAACGGACGGCAGCACTCATAGGTCCACGGCTCTCAAATCTAATAAGCGCTGAGGATGCCACTCAGCAACAGCGGCTGGAACACGCAGATCCTGAAGCCGCAAAGGTCTGCTGGATCTAGTGTTAAAAGGAGCCTGCTGTTACAGTCTCAGTACTTTAAGCAAACTGATTTACATGCCCAAGGCAAACTACCATGAAGACATACTAATACACTTACTAACAACTTACTGTGAGCTCTCCCTTCTCTCCTGGCAGAACTGAAGCCACGTTAAAAATCAAGGACCAGCATTCGGGAGACTGAGACTGGATGATCCGGGTTCGAGGCCAGCCTCAGCTACCTAGTGAGGCACTCCGCAACTTAGTGAGACTCAGTTTCAAAATAAAGAATAAAAAATAGGCCTGGGGGTATAGCTTGGAGGGAGAATGCCCCTGAGTTCAATTGCCAGTACTGCAAAAAAAAAAAAAAAAAAAAAAAAAAATCAATGGCAGGGAGCCGGGCATGGTGGCCCACGCTTGTAATCCCAGCACTTGGGAGGCTGAGATAGGAAGTCAGCCTCAGCTACTTCGAGAAGCCCTCCACAACTTAGTGAGACCCTGTTTCAAAATAAAGAATAAAAAATAGGACTGTGGGTGTAGCTCTGAGGTAGAATGCCCCTGAGTTC
Source organism: Graphiurus murinus (assembly GCA_004027655.1). Lineage (NCBI taxonomy): Eukaryota > Metazoa > Chordata > Mammalia > Rodentia > Gliridae > Graphiurus > Graphiurus murinus. Next base: position 4,194 of record PVLC010015612.1, read on the forward strand.
AATCCCCAGTATCAGAGAGAAAAAAAAAATGGCAAAAACACAGATTATTCAGATCACTGGATGGTAATTTAATATCTTTCAATTTTCCTATGCTATTTTTTAAATAGTATCAAATACACCTGAGGTTTTCTTACTTTAAATAATCACAATGAAGCCGAGCGTGGTGGCGCACGCTTGTAATCCCAGCATTTGGGAGGCTGAGACTGGAGGATCCGGGTTCGCGGCCAGCCTCAGCTACCTAGTGAGGCCCTCCACAACTTAGTGAGACCCTTTTACAAAATAAAGAATAAGCCGGGCGTGGTGGCGCACGCTTGTAATCCCAGCATTCGGGAGGCTGAGACCGGAGGATCCGGGTTCGCGGCCAGCCTCAGCTACCTAGTGAGGCACTCTGCAACTTAGTGAGACCCTGTTTCAAAATAAAGAATAAAAAAAAAAAAAATAGGGCTGGGGGTGTAGCTCGGAGGTAGAATGCCCCTGAGTTCAATCCCCAGTACCGCAAAAAAAAAAAAAAAGAATAAAAAATAGGGCTGGGGGTATAGCTAGCTCAGAGGTAGAATGCCCCTGAGTTCAATTCCCAATACTGCAAAAAGAAAAATAAAATAAAAATAAAAATAAAAATTTAATAAACTATCAACATTAGAAATGATTTCGTTAAGCCAAGCATGGTAGTGCACGCTTGTAATCCCAGTACTTGGGAGGTTGAGGATCTGGGTTCACGACCAACCTCAGTTGCTTAGTGAGGCCCTCCACAACTTAGTGAGACCCTGTTTCAAAATAAAGAATAAAAAAATAGGATTGGGGGTGTAGCTTGGAGGTAGAATGCCCCTGCGTTCAATCCCAAGTACCAAAAAAAAAAAAAAGAAAGAAATGATGATATTAGTCCGGCATGGTGGTACATGCCTATAATACCAGCCACTGGGGAGGTTGAGGCAGGAAGACTGCAAGTTTAAGGCCAGCCTAGGCAACTCAAAATAAATTTTTTTGAAATGGCTAGAGATGTAGTCCATTATTTGCCTAGCATGTGTGAAGCCATGGGTTTAATCCTCAGTAGCCGGAAGGACAAAAAAAGAATAATAATTGCGTGACAACTACATAATGAGCAAAACAAACAAAAAATCAGTAAATAAAACAATTCTTAAATCTGAAAAGTGGCTGGGCCTGGTGGCACATGCTTGTAATCCCAGTACTTGGGAGGCTGAGACCAGAGGATCAGAGTTTGCAGCCAGTCTGCTACTTAGTGAGGCTCTCCACACTTAGTTAGACCCAGTTTCAAAATAAAGGATAAAAAATAGGACTGGGGGTGTAGCTTGGAGGTAGAATGCCCCTGGATTTAATCCCCAGTACCGAAAAAAAAAAAAATCTGAAAAGTGTTCAAGATACCATTTACAAAAAGACACTTCCTTCATTTCAACCAGTTGACTTACTAGAAACTATGTAGGTGGCGCTACTGGTCACCAGGAACACTCAGGGGGGGTGGGGGGGGGGACAGCCCAAAGGCCCAAAAGCGACCTCAAAACATTGGCCTGTTAGAACTATGACTTCAAACTGGGTTCTTCAGTTGTAGGTGACAAGTTTAAGATCGTGTGGGTAGGCAGTTCAGAATCAGCCACCGCTGCCCAGACCCTACCTTAGACTCCCAGACCCTGGGCAAGATGACAAACGTCATCACCTGAGAGGACCGAGCACCTGTATTTTAACATCCTCTGTCCCTCCGCCAGGGGCTCTGAGGGTCACCACTTAGAGACCTCTCACCTGCGATCGCCGTGCATCTTGCTAGTGTAAGTCCCTGTGATGGCTCCATGTGGAAGGTCGCTAAGGAGCTCGTGCACTGACGTTCAGAGCTGATGCAGGTAAATCACGAGGCTGTCCTCCCATCAGTGGACTTACTGATGGGAGCCTAGGCTGGAGAGGGTGGGTTCCTGGGGGGCGGGGGGGTAGGGACTGAGCTTTGTCTTGCATCCCCTTGCTGGCCCACTGCTTGCTGCCTCCCTAAGGTGTGTGCGAGCAGAGCCCGCTCTCCCCCTCTCATGGCCCACCATCCTGAGCTCCACAGGCTTCACATGGACCGACCCCCAACTCCCCAAAACACTGAGTCACACACCCCGCTCTCTGGATCACAGCAGTGAGGACGGCACCTGAGACACCCCCCATCTCACACTCGCCTCTACCAGACCCCCCGTGGACCGCCTTGACAGAGCCAGCTACGTGAGGAGGTTAGCACCGAGCAGAAGCCAGAGAAAGGCCCGCTTCCGTCTTATTGTTCAGAACACGGTGCATTTTGTCATTCGATGAAAAGCTGCTTTTCAATTCAAGTTATTTATGCAATTTAGAAGCAGCAAAACAAAATCTGGGTTCAAATAATAGTGAAAAGAACTCGATAAAAGCATTTAATCCATATAACAAGATTTTGGGGAAAGGAGTATCTCTCAAACCAAATGATAATGAAATACTAGAAACAGCCCTACAAAAGCGAAAATTAAGCCAAGAAGACCCACTATCACCACTCTTATTTAACATTGTTTTGGAAGAACTAAATATTATAAATCACACCAAAACACTGAATAAAAGGAATAGGTATTGGGGAAGAGAAAAAAAATGTGATAATTTATAAATGATAACTGTATACCTAGAATACCAGAGGGAAAATAAGTGAAAAACTTAAATGAAGCTGGGTGCCATGGCGCACACCTGTAATCCCAGCACTTAGGAGGCTGAGACAGGAGGAGCGCAGGTTCAGGGCAAGTGGTAATTTAGCGAAGCCCTATTTCAAAAATTTTAAACAGCTGGGCATGGTGGCCCATGCCTGTAATCCCAGTACTTGGGAGGCTAAAAAAAGGAGGATCACAGATTCAAGGGCAGTCTCAGCAACATAGAAAGACTCTCAGCAACCTATCAAGACCCTATTTCCAAAAAAAGAAGGAAAGGGGCTAAGGGTGTAATTCAGAAGTAAAATGCCCCTGAGATCAGTCCCTAGCGGAAGGAAGGAAGGAAGGAAGGAAGGAAGGAAGGAAGGAAGGAAGGAAGGAAGGAAATCAAAAAGGGCTGGAGGTATAGCTTAGAGGTAGATCGCCTCTGGGTTCAATCCCCAGTATCACAAAAAAAAAAAAAAAAAAATCAAAGCAATAGAGAATTCAGTAATATGACTAGTTAATAAATGAACAAACTCAATAAGAACACAGAACACATCCTGAATGAAAAGATTCTGTCAGAATGACAAAAACTACAGAATGACAAAAACCTTTAAGAATAAACTATATTAGCCAGGCCTGTAATTTCAACCATTCTGGAGGTCACGGCAAGAGGATTGCAAGTTTAAGGCCAGCCTGGACAATTTTAATTTTCTAGAAAAGACAGTGCTGTAGCTCAGTGTTAGAGCATTTGCCTGGCATGCACAAGCCCTGGATTCAATCCTCAGTAACACACACTGGGACACACACACACACACACACACACACACAAGGGCGCCTGCGTGCGAATATACAATGTACATAAATAGCTCTCCATATACAAGAAACTGAGACATACCTTAATCTTCCAGTTAATATCCTTAAAAGAAACATCTAATGTTAGTAAACCCACCCATAAATGTAATGTAAACCAATCCCAGGCTACTAGTGAAGGTGCTGTAGTAAGTTACCCACGGGCAGCAGGGAAAGGCTGAAGAGTCCTAGGATTATAAACGAGCACCATTTTGCCCGGCTACAAACTGATACGATCTTATGGAACCACCATCATATATGTAATGTAGTCCACTGAAATGTCTACACAGTGCGTGACTGCACATTTTCTGAAATATTAAATAATCCAGGTGCCAAATATTTTCCAGAATAATTTCCTACATTATGCTTCTACTTGAAACTCCCTCTACATACTGAAGTTCATTATTATTTCTCTTCTGGTTTTATGTATATTATGCCTTTCATCCCAATTGGGGAGAAATACACTAATCCAGTTTTCCCGATGTGTGTATATAAGCATTCACGACCATCAACTTTCATATTACAAGCCCTTAGTTTTTATTTTAATTCTACCTCCCAGGTGGCCAGCATGGTGGAGGCAGGCACCATTCTCAAAAGCACGTAACTGAGCCAGCGTGGTGGTGCATGCCTGTAATCCCAGTACTTGGGAGGCTGAGACAGGAGGATTGTAGGTTTGTGGCCAGCCTCAGCAACTTAGTGAGACCTTGTTTCAAACTAAAAAAATAAAATAGAGCTGGGAGTGTAGCTCAGCGATAGAATGTCCCTGGGTAAACCCAGTATTGGGGGAAAAAAAGCATGTAACTTCTCTTAGATTAACAGCCACGTTTCTGAGCTCAGTACTACTTTCCATGCCCGGCTGCCCTGAGACATCATTCTCTCACGTAGAAGTAGGAAAGACAGAAGAGGAAGCTACAGAAACAAACGATAGCTGCAGACAGCAACACCAGTAGTTACACCGCTGCCTCTTAGACAAGTATGTCCACCGTTCGAAATTCAAGGCAACGTAAGAAGGTACCCATAGCGCAGTCTCACTCCAATGCCTGCACCCGTCCACCCACTCCTGCCTCTCACCTGTGCATCTTTCCAACAGTTCTTTCTGCAAATACACTATATCCTCACTTGCCCAAACATTTTGAACAGTCCTAGTACAAAAACCCTCACTCTTCTTACTAAATGCCACTATCTTTCAACAGTAAAGTGTTCACTTTTTAATTCTGCAAAGTCAAGAGAATTAATATACTGTCAACTCAGCCAGGCATGGTGATGTACACCTGTAATTCCAGTACCTGAGAGGCTGAAACAGAGGAATCACAGGTTTGAGGCCATCATCAGAAACTTAGCAAATCTCGGCAACCTAGCAAGACTCTCTTTCCAAACAAATAAATAAATAAAAAGGGCTGGGGTAGCCAGGCTTGGAGGCGCATGCTTGTATTCCCAGTATTTGGGAGGCTGAGACAGGAGGATCCAGGTTCGAGGCCAGCCTCAGCAACTTAGTGAGGCTCTCCAGAACTTAGTGAGACCCTGTTTCAAAAATAAAGAATAAAAAATAGGACTGGGGGTGTAGATCAGAGGTAAAATGCCCCTGGGTTCAATCTCCAGTACTGCAAAAAGGGGGAGGGGGGCTGGGGTATGTGTAGCTCAGAGGTAGAATGCCCCTCTGCATTCAATCCCCAGTACCACCAAAATATATATATATACATATATATATATATGGACTGTCAACTCAACATATTTATATATAATTGAAATTCCTCCTACAACCATGTGTCTTGAGCAGAAGGTGACAATGTATGCTCAATTAATTTACGTTCAAAAGTGGAAATGTTACATCTGAAAGTTTTTCATCTTTACATCTTTATATATAGTGTTCTCAAACCATATCCTGCAAGATCATTTGATTGAAACCCTTGTGATGTCCCTGTCTCAAATGCTAAACTTCAACTGCAATAGCTCTACTCCTTCTTAAGCTTTTCACATAAAACTGTTCCTAGATATTAATGACAGTTAAGTAATATGTAATACCCACCCCACCCTGTGGTAAATGGAGGCTCACAGACTACTGCCCCTCTGTGGATTCTGAACATTATAATATGAACTCTGACTTCCAGGTTGCGATGGTGTTTAAAATGGTGTCTTAACCATTTGCATGGTGGGATAAACAAGATAAAACTTCACCATTACCCTGTCCCACTAAACCGAAGCAAAATGATTTTTACGCTGCTGATCCACACACAGGGGAGGAGACGCAGATGAGGGGAAGGTGTGGGCCCTGGGAAGCTGAGGACCGGCCAGGCAGTCCAGCCCTGCACACACTCGGTGCGCTTGGAGGTCTCTGCGGGACTGCGCTGAAGTGCTGCCCGCCCAGGCTCCCGCCCCTCCCTGGCTCTGCCATTCTCTGCACGTTGACTTTCTGGAGTGGAGAGAGCAGTCCTGAGATGGGATCGAGGCACACTGAGAGTCAAAAGCATCTCACAGCTGTCCTCCAGGTAACTGAGACTTCGGGAGCACTGGTGCTGCCTCCTGCAACCGCCAACGTGCTTTTCTTTTCATTTCTAAAATGATTTTTTTTTTTTTTTTTTTTTTGCGGTACTGGGGATTGAACCCAGGGGCATTCTACCTCTGAGCTATACCCCCAAGCCCTATGTTTTATTTTTTATTTGGAAACAGAGTCTAAGTTGCAGAGGGCCTCACGAAGTAGCTGAGGCTGGCTACGAACCCATGGTCCTCCTCCTGTCTCAGCCTCTCAAGTATTGGGATTATAGGCTACACCCCCAGACCTATTCTATATTTTATTTGGAAACATGGTCTCACTATGTTTCTGACAATCTCACTAAGTTGTTGAGGCTGTCTTCGAACCCACGATCCTCCTGTCTCAGCCTCCCAAGTACTGGGACTACAAGCATGCGTCACCACACCCTGCTTGACTGTTTCAAGGATCAAATAAATTAATTAATTAACTTAAAAAACAGATAAAATTCTACTCTACTCCTGAAGGCTTCCTTTTCCAAGTCTACTTTTCACCCACTTTGCCTGTCGGGCTCCTTTCCTCGCTCTCTAGCCTGGGTCCCGTGTCAGGTTCTTAGTGCATCACACTTGGTTGTGAGTGGACACAATTCTCTCTGGACCTGTTACTTGCTCAACAACTAAATTTCTCTCCCATTCACAAAAATACTGTGAATCTTTGGGAATTCACAAAAATTGTGAATCTGTGTGCATTCCTTTGGATGGTTAAAGAAGAAAAAAAAGAATTTACTGGAACCATGGGCGGCCAGAACCTCAATCTGGGTATATCCTCCCTTTCCAGTAATCCCACGACGTCCTTGGTTCTGGGGACACACCACCCCAAAGCTCACTGTGGGGACGGGAGGGTCAAGGAAATGGCTCATCTCAGGGACTTAAGCTGCGCATCCTCACAGACGCTTCCCTTCAGGAAGCCAAGGCAAAGAACACCGACGCAGAAGGCCCGGCCCCTCTCTGCCGGCAGCTCGACTTGGTAGCGTGGAAGTGAGCTGCCGGCGGAACACGCCTTCGCTGGCCCCGGCCGTGCACCCCTCACCTCCGGCTCTCCAGAGGACGGGAGCAGTGCCTTCAGGATTAGACACCTGCAACCCGTCAGAGATGTCACACCTCGGAATCCTCCACAAGCGGGGCCAGAGTTTACTGTAGACTTCATAAAACGCATGTGAATTTCAGCTGTTTTCTTCTCTATTTTTGATTTGGTTTGTTCATTTTGGGAAGTTCCAGAAAGAAGTGTTATGTGAATGTATTTTTATGCCACCATATGTCCAACAAAGTGCTTAAAAACCTTTTCGTATATAAGGATATATGGTATATGGTAAAAATCAGTGCTAATGATTTAGAGACCATCTCATAAATGAAGCTTTTAAGGTGGTTATGTGCAAAAGTGTAGTAATATATGGCTCCATCCCCTGACAATACAGGTCAATACAATTCAAACAGAGCACACACAAAGAATAAAATATGCTTGTTGACCACCTTAAAGCTATTAACTAAAAGTAAAAACACTTTTGGTACAGAGGTTGCTTAAAAGACTAGGGATGGAGCCATCATATGGCCCAGCTACTCCACTCCTCAGTATTTATTCCAAAGAATTAAAATTAGAATACTCAAGTGATACATGCATACCCATGTTAATAGAAATGCAATTCCCAACAGCCAAATTATGGGATCAGCCTAGGCATTCATCAAAATGAATGGGTAAACAAAATGTGGCATAGATACACAATGGAGTCTTATTCAGCCATAAAGAAGAACGAGATGATCTGGGCGTGGTGGCACACACTTGTAATCCCAGTACTTGGGAGGCTGAGACGGGAGGATCATGGGTTCGAAGACAGCCTCAGCCACTTAGTGAGGCACTCAGAAACTTCCAAATAAAATATAAAATAGGTCTGGGGGTGTAGCCCAGAGGTAAAAGGCCCCTGGTTCTATCCTCAGTACCACACACACAAAAAAAAGAACAAGATTATATCATTTGTAGGAAAATGGATGGGATGAGAGAACATTATGTTAAGTGAAATAAACCAGATTCAGAAAGTCAAGAGTTATATGTTTTCTCTTTTATGTAGAGGCTAGAAAGACAAAAAAAGGAGGGGCTCATGAACACGGAAAGGAACCACAAAGTTGAGGAGGGGGCCACGGAGGGAAAGGGAGGTACCAGGAAGTGGACCTGGCCGTCTTATGCATGTGCAGGTACAAACACGTTAACAGCAAATCCCACTATTACATGTAACATAACGCATCAATTAAAAACAGGAAGAGAAGGAAACTAAAGAATTTTTCTCCAAGCCGGGCGTGGTGGCGCACGCTTGTAATCCCAGCATTCGGGAGGCTGAGATCGGAGGATCGGGGTTCGCGGTCAGCCTCAGCTACCTAGTGAGGCACTCCGCAACTCAGTGAGACTCGGTTTCAAAATAAAGAATAAAAAATAGGGCTGAGGGTATAGCTCAGAGGTAGAACGCCCCTGAGTTCAATCCCCAGTACTGCAAAAAAAAAAAAAAACAAAAAAAAGAATTTTTCTCCAAACCATGTTAGAAGAAAGAAAAAAGGGAAGGATGGGCGTGGTGGCGCACAGTTGTAATCCCAGTACTTGGGAGGCTGAGACAAGAGGACCCTGGTTCAAGGCCAGCCTCAGCTCTCTAGTAAGGTCCTCTGCAACTTAGTGAGACCCTGTTTCAAAATAAAGAATAAAAAACAGAACTAGGGGTGTAGCTTGGAGGTAGAATGCCCCTGGGTTCAATCTCCAGTACCGCAAAAAAAAAGAAAAGAAAGAAAGAAAGGAGAAAGGGAAAAAGTGATGATTACAAGTTAATTTTATCAGTGTTCATAGCTGAGCTACAGAAAAGGCCACAAATAAAAAGATATATGTAAGCCGGGCGTGGTGGCGCACGCTTTTAATCCCAGCATTCAGGAGGCTGAGACCAGAGGATCCGGGTTCGCGGCCAGCCTCAGCTACCTAGTGAGGCACTCCGCAACTTAGTGAGACTCGGTTTCAAAATAAAGAATAAAAAATAGGGCTGGGGGTGTAGCTCGGAGGTAGAATGCCCATGAGTTCAACCCCCAGTACCGCAAAAAAAAAAAAAAAAGATATATGTAAATGGGACAGTGGCACATGGCTGTAATCCCCAGGAGGCTGAGGCAGGAAGATCTCAAGTTCCAGCCAGATTGGGAAACTTAGTGACACTCTGTCTCAAAATAAAAAATAATAACAGGCTGATGGTATAGCTCAGCAGTAGAGTGTCCCTGGGTTCAACTTCCCAGTACCACAAAAAATAAACAAATAAAAAGGGTTGGGGAGCCAGCAAGGTAGCACACTCCTGTAAACCCAGTACTTGGGAGGCTAAGACAAGAGGATCATGGGTTTGCTACCAGGCATAAGGCCCAGGATTCAATTCTCAACACCGGGAAAATACAATGCCCTGAAGTACCCTCTACCGCAAATAGAAATCAAATAAAACTGACTATATGGAAAAAAAAGATAATATTTAAATATAAATATGCACCTGGGCATGATGATGCACACCTGTAATCCCAGTACCTGGGAGACTGAGACAGGAGGACTGCAGGTTCACAGCCAGCCTCAGCAACTTGGCAGGCCCTCTGCGACTCAGTGAGACTCTGTTTCAAAATGAAAAATAAAATCGGGATGGGGGTGGAGCTCAGAGGAAGAACACCCCGGGTTCAATCCCCAGTACCAAAAACTAAAATAAACCAGGCATGGTGGTGTACGCCTGTAATAATCCCAGTACTTGAGAGGCTGAGACGAGGATCACAGGTTCAAGGCCCATCTCATCAACTTAGTGAGACCCTAGTAATCATATGTATGGATACAGCCAGGCATGGTGGCACACACTTGTAATCCCAGTACTTGGGAGGCTGAGACAGAAGGATCACAGGTTTGCAGAAAGCCTGGGTTCAATCCACAGTACCAAAAAACAAATAAAATAAAAAGGGCTAGGTTTGTAGCTCAGGCATAGAGTGCCCCCAGGTTCAATTCTCAGCACCACTAAATACATACATACATACATACATACATACATACATGCAGAAAAAAGGACAAAAACACAATACACAAACTTGAGTAAAAGGAGAAAATAATCACAAAAACATTTTTTAATTCAAGAAGGTACTATATACATACAATTGGAAAATCAAGATGAATTGGGTGTTTTCTAGACAAATGCAACATACCAAAATTGATTCTTCTAGAGATACAAAGTTTAACCAGATTTAAAGCTCCCCCACCTGGCATCCTGGTGGACTCTTATAATCCTAGTACTTGAGAGGCAGAAACAGTAAATCACAGGTTCACAGCCAGCCTCAGCAACTTATGAAACCCTGTTTCAAATTAAAAATGAAATAAGGCTGGGGGGTTGGGCGCAGTGGCACACGCCTGTAATCCCAGTACTTGGGAGGCTGAGACAGGAGGAGGATTGCAGGTTTGAAGACAGCCTCAGCAATTAGTGAGACTCTCACCAACCTAGTGAGACCCTGTTTCAAAATAAAAATAAAATAGGGCTGGGGGTGTAGGTGAGAGGTAGAATGCCCCTGAGTTCAATCACACACACACACACACACACACACACACACACACACACACACTTCCCCACAAGAAAGCTAGAGGTAAACTGCTGTCTTAAGACTTTAGATGGGATGCATTAAGAAGAATCAACAATATTTCTATGCTATTCTTGCATAACCTATACCTCAAAGAGAAATACCAGGTAACCTAAACTGAGGAACGCCACACATAACAGGCTGTCAAAAATTTCAACATCAAGCCAGGTGAAGTGGCCACACCTGTAATCCCAGTACTTGGGAGGCTGAGACTGGAAGATCACAGGTTTACAGGGAGCCTCAGCCACATAGCAAGACTCTCAGGAACCTAATAAGACCCTGCTTCAAACAAAAAAAAAAAATTTTAAAGGCTGGGGGTGTAGCTCAGAGGCAAAATACCACTGGGTTCAATCCCCAGTACTGGCAATATAAAAAAAAAAAAAAAGAGTCGAAAGATCAACAACAAAAAAAAGGCTAAAAAACCATTCCAGATTATATGAAATTTAAAAGGCATGGTGTTAAGCCGGGCGTGGTGGTGCACGTTTGTAATCCCAGCATTTGGGAGGCTGAGAAAGGAGGATCCGGGTTCGCAGCCATCCTCAGCTACCTAGTGAGGCACTCTGCAACTTAGTGAGACCCTGTTTCAAAATAAAGAATAAAAAAAAAAAAAAAAATAGGGCTGGGGGTATAACTCGGAGGTAGAACACCCCTGAGTTCAATCCCCAGGACCACCAAAAAAAAAAAAAGGCATGGTGTTACTTACGCACCTGAAATCCCAGTACTTGGGAGGCTGAGACAGGAGGATCACAGGTTCATAGCCAGCCTCAGCCACTCAGTGAGGCCCTCCCCAACTTAGTGAGACCTTGTTTCAAAATAAAAATAGGGATGGGGTTAGATCAGAGGTAGAAGGCCCCTGGGTTCATTCCCCAGTTCCAAATAAGCAAATAAAGCCAGGCATGGTGGCACACACTTGTAATCACAGTACTTGGGGGGCTGACCAGAAGATCTGGGTTTGTGGCCAGCCTTAGCTGCTTAGTGAGGCCCTCCGCAACTTAGTGAGACCCTGTTTCAAATAAAGAATAAAAAAATAGGACTGGGGGTGTAGCTTGGAGGTAGAATGCCTCTGGGTTCCATCCCCAGTACCACAAAAAATAATAATAATAATAAGTAAATGATAAGTTTTCGGATTTTAATAATGGTCTGTCATTATGAGAAAGTCCTTATTCTCAGGAAGTGGACATTGAAGTATTTTTGTATAATAGGGTATAAGATCTGCAACCTTCTCTCAAACAATTCTGGAAAGTAATCAAATGTATGGATAGAGCTGGGCCTGGTTGCTCACACTTGTAATCCCAGTACTTGAAAAGCTGAGACAGGAGAATCACAGGTTTGCAGAAAGCCTTAGCAATTTAGTGACACCCTGTTTCAAAATAAAGAATAAAACAGGGCTGGGGGTATAGCTCAGAGGTAGAACGACCCTAGGTTCAACCCCTAGTACCACAAAAAAATATTAAAAATTAAAAAATAAATGTAGTGAAACTGGAAGAGCATGTCGTTTTTTGTTCTCTTCTAGTTTTCAATAATTTGAAATTACTTCAAAACAAGTTTAAAAAATTTTAAAATCAGTGAGGTGTAGTGGTAAACCCCTATAATCCTAGTAATTGGAAGACTAAGACAGGAAGATAGCAGAATTGAAACCAGCCTCAGCAATTTAGCAAGGCCCTGGGCAACTTAGTGAAACTTTGTTTCAAAATTTAAAAATAAATAAATAAGGGAGCTGGGGGTATAGCTCAGAGTTAAAACACCCCTAAATTCAATCCCCACAATCATTTAAAAAAGTAAAAATCATCACTGAAAAAGTTTGGTGAAGAGAGGTGAGACTGGCTTTGTGGAATATTCTTGAAAGCTATGGAGCCTAGTCATTCCTTTAAATAGCTGAAACTTTATTTTTGGATCTAGCAGATCCCTTTGTCCATATCATCCTGGCCCCCACACACTTGTGCTCACTCAGCTGACCTGGGGATTCAGCACAGGATCAGAGGCTACCAGGATGCAATTTATTTGCTATTTTTAAAAAAAAATCACTGGGGCTGGGAATGTAGCTCAGTGGTAGAGAGCTAGAAAGCTTGCCTCGCTTACACAAGGCCCTGAGTTCAATCGCCAGTACCTTGGGAAAAAAAGAAAACAACTGTTTAGTACATGCCTATTAAATCATTAGTGCCCACGATGTGTTTTTCTTCCATGTAGATTTTTCTTTTAGAATATTAAAAAAAAGGTTTTTCCACCTGGGAAACAGATATTACTCCTCCTTTTTGATGACAGGAATTACAAAACAATGATTCTTTTACAATGATATGATGTTGAAAAACAGGAAAACTGAAGCCAAATGTGAGGACCAACTATGGCAACCACTAGTCTGAAGTTCAGGGTGGCTGGGCTTGGTGGCATACACCTGTAATCCCAGTACTTGGGAGGCTGAAACTGGAGGATCACAGGTTCCAAGACTGCCTCCGCAACTTAGTGAGACCTAGTTTCCAAATAAAAAATAATAGGGGAGGGAGGGAGGGAGGAAGGGAGGACAGACTTCCCAAGTTAATTTTTTTCTTCTTTTTTTTTCATAATAATAGTACTGGGAATTGAGCCCAGGGGCATTCTACCTCGGAGCTACACCCCTAGCCTTTTTTAAATTTTTTCTTTTGAAGCAGTCTCACGCTCACTAGGTTACGGAGAGTCTTGATAAAATGCAGAGGGCTGGTCTTGAATCTTTGATTCTCCCATCTCAGGCTCCCAAGTACAGAGATTACAGGCGTGCACCACCACACCTGGCTCCCAAGTCCATTCTTATCCTTAGTACTGTTTATTTTCATCTGCATTTTACCACTTTTTGTTCTATTTTGAGGCAAAACAATCCAAAAACCATTCTAGTTCTCTGGGAAGGAGAAGAATTATTAATATGCTAAAATGGGTGAATACCTTCTGTCCATACAGTAGACACTGTGGATTCAAGATAACCCCGGCAGCTTCCATGGTAGAGTATATCCATGTGACACCCTCTGGGAAGACTCCTTGCCACATTTCCAAAACCTATGACAGCCTGCAGCACAGCTTTGGGCCACAATGATGTACTAAAGGTGAATTTCTCAATGAGCAAAATAACATTAATCATGTACCTCAAAAGGTCAAAACTGAGTACATTTTAGATATTTATAGCAAGAATGATGAGTAAGGTCCCCAGCTTACTAATATTAAAGGTCTGACAAATTCTGTGAGCATTACTTTACTGCTACCACCAAGAGATGCTTTATATTTCAACAGCTTGGGCAAGACCAAAAATACAAAAGCAAAAATTCAGCATGCAAATAGAATATTTTTATATGTTGCCTTTACTCTTGACACAACCAGACTTGGACAGTGGAATGACGGGACTGCTGTAGGGGGAGGGGACGAGTAAGAGAGACAACAACTGGGGTGGGGGTGGGGGTGCAGTATCAATACTGATTTGGGCTTGTGTTGTGAGTAGCATAGCAACTTCTAAAATAAAGAGTCGCAAAACTTCTGACACGTGTATTTTTGAAAGAAAAATTAACACAACCAAAGAAGCAGTTTTTCCCAGCCTGCAACCAGCAAAGGTCCTCAGTTAGCAGCAAAAGGAAAGACCTATCAGTGGGAGATGGGCTGCTGCAAATTAGAAAACACCCCCACAAGGTTGTCAAGGAAACCAAACCAATTGCATTTTTCTATAGAAAAGAATCACGGGTAAGGTGAACATGCCATGAAAGATTCTATGTCAAAAGAATTTAAATCCCCTCTTGAAAAATCCTTTGAGAAGCTAAATTTGCTTCCAGACTATTTTATGAAGCACTACATCCACCATGCAAGCTTGTATTCCCAAACTGCCAGCGAGGCAGACGCAGCACCTTTCTAAAATCAGCTAAGCCTGGGCCACTGAATGCACAGAACATTTTCTAAGTTCTCTTTAGAATACCTTAGCCAACATCAAAAGAAGCGATCACAGCCAAAAAGGAAAGGGGGGGGTCCCAATTTAGACTGTTTCCCAAAATGGAGTCTTTTTAAACATATCATTTTTAAAAGAAAAGGCAAGTAAGTCTATGCAAACTGAATCAAGAGCTAGCCTGAGTGTTCTATTTCAGACTGGAAAAGAGCAGAGTGGGCAGTTTAAAAAAAAAAGTGTCAAGTTGGTAGATCAGTGTAAGTATCTCCACGAGTAGGTGGAATCATCATCCGGGAGCAATGACACGCACTTGAGGACACAGAATGAGGACCAGTGACGAGAATGTCACAGGCAGGGCACCGTTAGCTAGCAGACAGATGGCACTAAAGGGACCTGCAGCGACCTGTGCTCCTGAGCGGCATCCCAGCAAGGTGAGATCCCGCGGGTCCCGGGCACCCCGGCACCGGGCCGGCGCGGGGTGCGCGTCCAGGGACCCCCCGCGCGGCCACGGGAGAGGCGCAGAGAACTGGGGCACACTTGCACAGGGCAGCACGTTCCTCCCCCTCCATTCCGGTCCTCTCTCGACCCTCCTGCGGGGGAAGGGGGCTGTCATCACACCGAGGCGAAGCTCCGGGGAGCTGCAGGCGCCGCGCACGGGAGCTGGAGCCCGCGCCCCACCTGCCCAGGTGGCCCCGGGCCCGAGACCCCGGCTGCGGGCGCGGCTGGACCTCCAGGTGGGGACTCTTACCCGGTGCCACAGTCCACCACGCAGGGAGGCAGGGAGCCGGCCATGCTCGGGACGCCTGGCGCTCCGCCACACCGGCTGCTGAGAGCGCCCCGCCGCTGTCAGCTCCGCCGCCTGCTCGCCCGGCCGGCGCGCCGTCTCCCGCGAGCCTCCGCAGCGCCGCCGCCGGGAGCCCGGATGCGCCGCCGCCGCGTGACGTCACTGCGGAGCCGGCCAATCAGAACGGGCGCGCGCCCCGCCCCGCGTGCGCCATCTTTAATGCTGGCAAGAAGGCTTCTCAAGCCCACACGCCCAACCTGGCGGCCAGAAAGATTGGGGTTTATTTTTAACTGACTTACGGTGAATGTGACCCGGTTTCCGAGGCCTGGCTCCTGCCTCATCCTTTAAGTCTCAGCTCAAATGTCACCTTCAAAGGGAAGTCCTCCTTGGTCACCCTAACTAGGTTCCCTCTTGGCACTTTATTCTCTGTTTCAACAATCTGTTTGATCTCTAGCAGTTGGAGCAAATTTTTTCATAATTATTTGTACACCGTCTTCCCTACTGGACAATAGACACCCCTAATATAGGGCTCGAGTCTTATTATTGATGACCCGGTGCTTACTTAACCCGGCATTTGATAAGCACATGAGAAACACACAAATGTTGAATGAAAAAACTCACCAAATGGGAGGGAAATGCTGCTAGAATTGTCGTATCTAGTAGTAGAGCAGTGTATATTATTCTAAGAAGAAAAATCTACAAGACAAATGCATAGGTAGCCTTAAGGAATGAAAGAACTTAGACTAAGGCAAAGCCACACCAAGATTACTACGGGAAAATATTTTCAAGTATCAAGGGTGGAATGGCCTTCCAAAAGGCCTAACAAAGCCAGATGTGCACGCCTGTAGTCCTAATACTTAGGAGGCTGAGACTGGAGGACCGCAGGTTCGTGGCCAGCCTCAGCTATTTAGTAAGGCCCTCTGCAACTTAATGAGACCCTGTTTCAAAATAAAGGAGCACTCAAAGGCCTGGAACACTGAGGATCCCAAGGCTGGGGATACTCACTCCCTTGACTACTTTGCATTTTGCCAATTTGTCGTGAGCCTGGCCAAGCATTATAGAAAAATTCCCAATTACAGACTACTGGCCCTTCCATGTGCTGCCTTTCCATCTACTTAATGTCTATTTACCAAGCATCTACTATGAGTCAGGTTTTGTATTATGCTGCTCATGCAGTGTAAGTAGGATGCTCATGGTCTCTGCCTCTAAGACTCATGGGAGAGGAAACACCAGAAAACAGGCAGCAATAATACGGTGTGCCACAGGCAAAGATGGGGCAAGTCCAGGGTGCCCAGAAAGCCGCAAGACAGCACCTAACCCTGATTTCAGGATTGGGAGAGGCGTCGAAGCCTTAGCATCTAAGCTGAAACCCAGGAGAGGGGTAGAAAGCAGCTGGGTGGGGGTGGATGTGGGGCAGGGGAATGCTTCTGGGATGGTAAGCCTGTAGGAAGGCCAGGAGGACCTCCAGGCTCACAAATGGCCCAGCCCACTTCACCAGAGAAGAAGCCTCTGCGGGAATTGGGACTGGCTAGGAGTAACAGCTGTGTCTTTTCAGGGAGTGTTCCTGCAGCATATAGCTTACTGGGAATGGATTTCCTGACTTTAGTGATTTCCTCTAGACACCACTAGCCCTTGAGTTATCAGAGATTTTTTGTTTTGTGTTTGTGTGTGTGTGTGTGTGTGTGTGTGTGTATGTGCTCAGAGATGTTTTTGAGCCAGGCATGGTGGTGCACACCTGTAATCCCAGCGCTTGCAAGGCTGATGCAGGAGGATCACAGATTGGAGGCCAGGCTCAGCAACTTAGTGAGACCCGCTTTCAAAATTTTAAAAATAAAAATAAAAAATGATTGTAGATAGAATGCCTGTGGGTTCAATCCCCAGTACAAAAAAAAAAAAAAAAGATGTTTTTGTAGCTGAGTGTGGTGGCACACACCTGTAATCCTAGTATTTAGGAGGCTGAGACATTGGGAGCAAAGACTTGAGGCCAGCCTCAGCAGGTGGTGGCATATGCCTGTAACCCCAGTACTTGAGAGGTTGAGCAGAAGGAACACAGGTTCATTGCCAGCCTCAGCAACTTAACGGCGCCTTCCGCAATTTAGTGGGTAGCCCTGTTTCACACTAAAAAATAAATTAGGCCTTGGGGAGTAGCTGGAAGGTAGAAAGTCCCTGGGTTCAATCCCCAGTACCTAAATAAATAAATGGTTGGGGTATAGCTCAGCAGTAAAATGCCCCTGAGTTCAAACCCCAGTACCATAAGAAATAAATGGTTGGGGGGTAGTTCAGAGGTAGGATTCACCTGGGTTCAATCCGCAGTGCCACACACACAGACACACAAAAGTGGAACAGGGAATGACCACGTGTTCTTCTGTCATATACTAGGCGAGCCAGTAACTCTGAGACAATTCCAGGACTCAGTGGCTCCTCCTGGACCCTGGCAGTCTCTGCACATTGACCTCTGTCCTTGGGCTTACCCCCTTGCGCTTTCAAGATGGCTATAGCCGCTCCATGCACCAAGGCTGTGATGGACACAGGTGGCGGGCGATCCTGATTCCCTTTCCGAGAGGGAGAGGGAAAGCCCATTCCCCTAAGTCTCCAGCTCCATCGTTAACCAGTGCCATTTTCCTAGGGCGGCCATAACAAACTGCCACAAATTGGGTGGCTTAAGACATGTGCTCTCTCCAGCGATACCACTCCTGGGGGTCTTTCCAAAGGGACTGAAATCAGAAAAATCATGGTAATTTATGCCTATCCATATTTATAGCAGCACAATTCACAGTAGCCAAACTATGGAACCCACCTAGGTGTCCATGGACAGATGAATGGATTACCAAATTAAGGGATATGCACACAATGGAATTCTACTTGGCCATCAAGAAGAAGACAATAATGTCATTTGCAGGAATATGGATAGACCCGGAGAACATTATGCTAAGTGAGATTAGCCAGTCTCAGAAAGCGAAGGGGCGTATGTTTTCTCTCATATACAGAAGCTTGGGAGTCATCAGAATGCCAGAGGGACTTCAAATAATGGAGGAGAAACCAGTGGAGCCAGGGAGGTGTCTAGGGGAAGGGGGGGGGCAGTCAATGAAGGAAGTACTTCCATTGATATATTATGTATACATGTGAGAATACCAGTGTCGACCTCAGTTCCCTGTATGGGGAGTGGGGGCGAGGGAGGGAGCCGAGTGCTGTGTGCATGTGTGTCACCATCACTATGATTTACATTATGACGTGAGACTACCATGCACCAATAAAAGTATTTTTAAAAAGCCGGACATGGTGGTGCACGCTTGTAATCCCAGCATTTGGGAGGATGAGACTGGAGGATTCGGGTTCGTGGCCAGCCTCAGCTACCTAGTGAGGCACTCCACAACTTAGTGAGACTCGGTTTCAAAATAAAGAATGAAAAAAAATAGGGCTGGGGGTATAGCTCGGAGGTAGAATGCTCCTGGGTTCAATCCCCAGTACCACAAAAAAATAAAAAAAATAATAAAAAGCTGGACATGGTGACACACACTTGTAATCCCAGCATTTGGGAGGATGAGACCGGAGGATCCAGGTTCACGGCCAGCCTCAGCTATTTAGTGAGGCCCTCCACAACTTAGTGAGACCCTGTTTCAAAATAAAGAATAAAAAAAATTTTTTTTAAATTGGGCTGGGGACAGCCGGGCGTGGTGGCGCACGCTTGTAATCCCAGCATTCGGGAGGCTGAGACCGGAGGATCCGGGTTCGCGGCCAGCCTCAGCTACCTAGTGAGGCACTCCGAAACTTAGTGAGACCCGGTTTCAAAATAAAGAATAAAAAATAGGGCTGGGGGTGTACCTCGGAGGTAGAATGCCCCTGAGTTCAACCCCCAGTACCGCAAAAAAATAAAATAAAATAAAATTGGGCTGGAGGTGTAGCTCGGAGGTAGAGTGCCCCTGGGTTCAATCCCCAGTACCTCAAAAAAAAAAAAAAAAGTATTAAAAAAAAAAAAGTGTGTGTGCGTGGGCATGCATGCACTCTCGGTGT
The DNA here is from genome assembly GCA_004027655.1 of Graphiurus murinus. NCBI lineage: Eukaryota > Metazoa > Chordata > Mammalia > Rodentia > Gliridae > Graphiurus > Graphiurus murinus. The sequence continues at coordinate 23,497 of PVLC010015612.1, forward strand.
TCTGAGCCAGAAGGTCCAAATCGCGGTGTCGGGAGCAGAGCGGCGCCCTCCCGCAGACTCTCCGGAGCATCTGTCCCTTGCCTCTTCCGTGCCTTCTGCCGTCGCTGGCAGCGCGTGTGTTCCTTGGCTGGTGCCCATGTCCCTCCAGTCTCTGCCTGCATTGTCGCATGGCCTCTCCCCCACCCGGGTGTCGGCGTTCTCACATGGCGTTCTCTTCAGCCACGCGGGAGTGGGGCTGCTGTGATGGCCTCATCCTCACTCGATTACATCTGCAGATCCCGAGTCCAAATAAGCTCGCAGGTACCGACACCAAGGGGACACAGGTCAGCCCATAACCACCAGCCTGCAGCAAAAGCGCTCACGATCCTGTGTGGCCTTAGTCGGTGGGTGACAGTCCCCGGAGGGTCTGTGTCCTGGCAAGTTCATGGCTGCCAATACCTGGCTGGAATTTGGTTTAATCAGCAAGAACGGGAAGAGCCATTTTATGAGGATGCAGCATAAAGACGGGCTGTGTGAGGACAGAGAAGGCAGCTGTCTGCGCGCCAGGACGGAGGCCCCACCAGAGCCCAACCCTGCGGGCACCCCGAGCGCCGCCTCCAGCCCCCGGAACGGGAGGGGGTGGAATAAACGGCTGCTCTTGAAGCCACCGGGACCGTGGTATTTTACAACAGCAGCCAGAGCAAACTAAAACTGTTCTCTGCCTCTCCGTCCATGTGATTCTCCTCAGATTGTAAACTCCCACAGATCACAAAGGAATTGCACCTGCTTTGGTCTTGCCTGGGCCAACACCGAGGAATACACTGCAGAGTCTACGGGAAGCCCTTCAAGTACAATCTTTTTTTTTTTTTTTTTTTTTTTTGGTACTAGGGAATTGATCCCAGGAACCTTCTGCCTCTGAGCTATACGCCAAGCCCTATTTAATATTATTTATTTATTTATTTATTTATTTACTTATTTATTTGTGGTACTGGGGATTGAATCCAGGGACATTCTGTCCTCTACTCCAGCCCTATTTTCTTATTTTTTTATTTTGAAACAGGCTCACACTAAGTAGTGGAGGGCCTCTCTAAATTGTTGACGCTGGCTGTGAACCTGTGATTTTCCTGTCCCAGCCTCCCAAGTACTGGGATGACAGGTGTGCGCCACCACGCCCGGCTTCAAGTACAATCTTTGATAATTACATTACTCGAAGTTTGCTCTCTCCAAAGCAAGCAAAACTCTGGCTACCACATGCGGGTTTTTGTTGTTGTTGTTGTTTGTTTGTTTGTTGTTTTTATGGTACTAGAGATTGAACCCAGGAGCATTCTACTTCTGAGCTCTACCCTAGCCCACTTTTTTATTCTTGATTTTGAAACAGGGTCTCACTAAGTTGCGGAGAGCCTCACTAAGTAGCTGAGGCTGGCCTCGAACCTGCGATCCTCCTGTCTCAGCCTCCCAAGTACTGGAATTACAAGTGTGCACCACCACGCCCAGCTACCACATGTGTTTAACCCCAGATGCTTTTCCCTTTGAGTAGCTCAGCCTGCCTCCCTGCCGGGTAGTCTGCATACAAGTTGGAAGGAGAGAAATGTTTTAGCTGGCTTTCCTTGGCGGGAAGAGACATGGCCTCCTTCTCTATGCCCTCCAAACAGGCAGGAACACGGAAAACAGAACAGTTGCTGGACAGAATTTAGCACGTCCTCCAGGTAGGTCCAGCGACTGTGTCATAACCTCCTGCCTGGGCACGTCCTCATCCCCACACTACTCCCGAAAGAACGTGGGTTTTTATTTGTTTTTTGTTTTTGTTCTGTTTTGTTATTGTTGTTGTTCTTTTTTGTGGTACTTGGGGTTGAACCAAGGAGTATTCTATCTCTAAGCTACACCCCCAGCCCTATTTTATTTATTTACTCATTTATTGCGGTGCTGGGGATTGAACCCAAGGGGATTCTACCTCGTTACAACCCCAGCCCCTTTTTTTTAATTCTTTATTTTGAAACAAGGTCTCACTAGGTTGCAGAGGGCCTCACTCAGTAGCTGAGACTAGCCACGAACCTGTGATCCTCCTGTCTCAGCCTCCCAAGTACTAGGATTATAAGCATGTGCCACCACACCTGGCTTTTATTTTTTTATTTTTTTTTCCAGTACTGGGGATTGAATTCATGGGGCATTTTACCTCTGAGCTACATCCCCAGCCCTATTTTTTATTCTTTATTTGGAAACCGAGTCTCACTAAGTTGCAGAGTGCCTCACTAGATAGCTGAGGCTGGCCGCGAACCCGGATCCTCCGGTCTCAGCCTCCCGAATGCTGGGATTACAAGCATGCGCCACCACACCCGGCTCTATTTTTATTTTTGAAAAAAGGTTTCAGCCAGGCATGGTGGTACATGCTTATAATCCCAGTACTTGGGAGGCTGAGACAGGAGAATCGCAGGTTCGCGGACAGCCTCAACAAGTAATGAGACTCTCATCGACCTACTGAGAGACCCTGTTTCAAAATAAAAATAAAAAAACAGGGCTGGGGGGACAGTTCAGAGGTTGAAAACCTCTGGTTCAATCCCCAGTAACATTAAAAAAAAAAAAAAAAACAGGTTTCACTAGGCTGATAAGATTTTCACTGCTCGTTGAGGCTGTCCTCGAACCTGCCATCCTGTCTCAGCCTCCCAAGTACTAGAATTACAGGGGTGAACCACCACACCCAACTTGTTTGTTTTGTGTGTGTGTGTGTGTGTGTGTGTGTGTGTGTGTGTGTATTTTGTTTTGTTTTGTTTGAAGTGCTGAGAATTAAACCTAGGGGCATTCTACTTCTGAGCTACACTCTCAGCCCTTTTTTAATTTCTTACTCTGAGACAGAGTCTCACTAAGTTGCAGAGGGTCTCTCTATAAATTGAGGAGGCTGGCTGCAAACCAGAGATCCTTCTGTCTCAGCCTCCCAAGTACTGGGATTACAAGCATGTGCCACCATGCCTGGCTAGAAAGAACTTTTAATAAATGCTGGTGGGTGATATATGTGTGTTTATATGAAGATGCCAAAAACAAAATAATCAGAGCTTAGAGATTTTCTGCCTAATGGAATTTAGTCCATGAGTACTTAACCATGTGATCTTAATTTCCTGCACTTAACTAGTTGTCCTGGGCCAAGGGAAAAAAATGGGGGGAGAGGGGGCGGACACAAAAATAAAAGCTCTCTTCAAAAACTGCCCACCCGGCAGCCAGCTCTGTGAAGCCTGGATCTCAGAGCCGCAGGCAGGAGCGATCTGTGTGTTCCCGGTTGCCATGAGGATGCAAACAGAGAAAGGAGTACCCCAAAACGAGAAGCCCATTCCTTTCAAAATAGCTGGCATTCTCCTTTAAGAGGAAGGGCCTGTCACCGCGCTCAATGGACCTCCCTGGTGTCTTGGCAACAGCAGCGGGAGAAAATGGTCCAAGCTCCAGTTGATTGGCTGCAGGGTACTGAGTGGTCAGAGTTGATAACAGACCAGAAACCCACAGGACTTAAGGAAATTACTCCGAGACCTGAACCGATTCACATCAGCTCTGCTTTGTTTCCGTCTCCGTCCATGGCAAGGACTTGGGCTGGAAACCAGGCCCTGCACCCGCTCTCCTGCTGTGCCACCCTGCTGCCAGGTCCCTGGGCCTCCAGTCCCACCACTTGCCCGGTTCCCTTCTCCCTCCTTTTATTCCTGCTTGCTGCCGCTCTTGTATTGCTCAGCTATTCAATGGCCTCCCACTGGCCACCCAGTCTCCAGGCTTTTGCAATGGCTGGGCTTCTTCTGGCTGCACTACACTGCCGTGGCAGGCAGCATCAGAGTACAGAACAGTAGCCGGGCACCGTGGCCACACCTCTAATCCTAGCACTTGAGAGACTGAGACAGGAGGATCACGGGTTCAAGGCCAACCTCAGCAATTTATTGAGACTGTCAGCAACCTAGCGAGACCCTGCTTCAAAAATAAATAGTGCAAGCCGGGCGTAGTGGTGCACGCTTGTAATCCCAGTACTTGGGAGGCTGAGACAGGAGGATCGCAGGTTCATAGCCAGCCTCAGCTACTTAGTGAGGCCCTCTGCAACTTAGTGAGACCTCATTTCAAAATACAGAATAAAGCCGGGTGTGGTGGGGCACGCTTGTAATCCCAGCATTCGGGATT
>PVLC010015613.1:0-37026 GCA_004027655.1 Graphiurus murinus
CCCAGCATTCGGGAGGCTGAGACCGGAGGATCCGGGTTCGCGGCCAGCCTCAGCTACCTAGTGAGGCACTCCGCAACTTAGTGAGACTCGGTTTCAAAATAAAGAATAAAAAATGGGGCTGGGGGTATAGCTCGGAGGTAGAATGCCCCTGAGTTCAATCCCCAGTACCGCCAAAAAAAAAAAAAAAAGAAAAAAAAAATGGTTGTTTCATGTCCCATCTCCATGGTACAATTGTTGTTCAGGGCACAAAAACAATCTGGTTATATTAAAAATATTCTTTAATAAAATGGTCAGACATTATAATAATTGGGTAGCTAAGAGTTAAAAAGTTGCATGTCACTCTCTTTTAAAGGGCCTAAATGTTTGCAAGAACTAAAGTGGTTTAATGATTTATGTACTGATAAGGCCAAAGCCAATACACAAGGTAATAACCAAGTTCTTAGGACTATCACTTATCCTGTATTGGCAGGGACAGGAATATGTAATGCTCCCTAGGCTCAAGCAAATGCTCCTACAAAGTTCATAAACAGTTTAAAAACTAGGTTTAAAAGCTTGGAAAAGAGTCTATCCTTCAGAAAAACATTGTAGTTCCCGGACAAAAGTAGTACAAAAGGTTAATAAACTTATGTAAAAATTTTTATTTTTTATTTATTTTTATCTTATTTTATTTTTTTATGCCGAAAACATCACATGTATTTTTATTTTTATTTTTTTATTGTAATAATTCGTGCCTTGTATATATACATTTTTGTTAGGTACAAATTGATAAAGACAAATGTGCACACATTTCTCATCTGATCCTTTCCCCAATTCCCACCCTGCTCCCTTGCCCTCCCTTTCTCTCAAGTTCAGTTCAGTGAGTGATCTTCATATAATTGTGTAAGTACATCATGTGCCTTAGAATGCTCTCCCCCCGCCCCCGTTCATTCCCTTCAGTTAAATCAACTTCTTTATCGAGGGTCTCTACTTTTTCATCTGGGGACCCTCTTATGTCCCATCTTCTCCCTAACATCCACATATTAGGGAGAACATATGCTTCTTTACTCTTTGTGACTGGCTAATCTCACTTAACATAATGTTTTCCAGTTGCATCCATTTCCCTGCAAAGAACATGACTTTGTTCTTCTTTATGGCTGAGTAAAATTCCATTGTGTATATATCCCATAGTTTTGTAATCCATTCGTCTGTGGATGGACATCTTGGCTGCTTCCATAGTTTGGCTATTGTGAATTGAGCTGCTATAAACATAGATACACATGCATCGGTCTGGTCTGATAGTTTGGTTTCCATTCTTTTGGGTATATACCCAGTAGTGGTATAGCCGGGTCATATGGTAGGTTCACTCCCATTGGTCTGAGGATCCTCCATACTGTTTTCCACAGTGGTTGCACAAGTTTGCAATCCCACCAACAATGTATAGGGTTCTCACTTCTCCACATCCTCGCCAGCAGGTGTTGTTGTTCGTGTTTTTTATGGTTGCCATTCTGACTGGAGTTAGGTGAAATCTCAGGGTAGTTTTGATTTGCATCTCCCTGATTGCCAATGATGTAGAACATTTCCTCATACATTTATTGGCCATTTGTATTTCTTCTTTTGTGAAGTTTCTATTTAGATCCTTTGCCCATTTTTTGATTGGGTTATTTGCTTTCTTAGTTGCGATTTTCTTGAGTTCTTTGTATATCCTAGATATTAAACCTCTATCTGAAGTGTAACTGGCAAAAATTTTCTCCCACTCTGTAGGCTCTCTGATGAGGTTCTTGATAGTTTCCTTTGCTGTGCACAAGCTCTTCAGTTTAATGCAATCCCATATATTGATCTTCCTTTGAGCTGCTTGTGCTTTTGGGGTATTGTTGAGAAAGTTTTTACCTGTGCCTATGTGTTCCAGTGTTGGTCTTATGCCCTCATCAAGTAGCTGCAAGGTCTCTGGTCTGACTTCCAGGTCCTTGATCCACCTTGAGTTGACTCTTGTGCAGGGTGAGAACGTGGGGTTTATTTTCATTTTCCTGCATATGGTTAACCAGTTTACCAACACCATTTGTTAAAGAGGCTATCTTTTTTCCAGTGTATACTTTTGGCTCCTTTGTCAAAAATCATTTGACTGTAAGTCTGTGGGTCTGTTTCTGAGTCTTCTATTCTGCTCCATTGGTCTATGTGACTGTTTTTGTGCCAATACCATGCTGTTTTTATTACTGTGGCTTTGTAGTAGAGTTTAAAGTCAGGCATTGTGATGCCTCCTGCATGATTTTTATTGCTAAGAACTACTTTGGCTATCCTGGGCTTTTTGTTTTTCCAGATGAATTTAAGGACTGATTTTTCTATGTCTGTGAGGAGCGTCCTTGGCAATTTCATGGGTATTGCATTGAATTTGTAGATCAGTTTTGAGAGGATGGCCATTTTGATGATATTTATTCTGCCTATCCAAGAGCATGGTAGATCCTTCCATCTTCTAAGGTCTTCATCGATTTCCTTCTTCAGTTTTCTGTAATTTTCATTATAGAGGTCTTTAATCTCCTTGGTTAGGTTTATCCCTAAGTACTTTATTTTTTGGGGTGCTATTGTGAGTGGAATTGCTTTCTGGATTTCTTTTTCAGTTGATTTATGGCTGGTATATAGAAAGGCTTCTGATTTTTTTTTTTTTTTTTTTTTTGTGGTACTGGGGATTGAACTCAGGGGCATTCTACCTCCGAGCTACACCCCCAGCCCTATTTTTTATTCTTTATTTTGAAACCGAGTCTCACTAAGTTGCAGGGTGCCTCACTAGATAGCTGAGGCTGGCCGCGAACCCGGATCCTCCGGTCTCAGCCTCCCGAATGCTGGGATTACAAGCGTGCGCCACCACGCCCGGCTGAAAGGCTTCTGATTTTTAAAGATTGATTTTGTATCTGAACACCTTACTGAATTTGTTGATCAGCTCTATGAGTTTTTTGCTTGAGTTTGTTGGGTCTTCCAAGTATAGTATCATGTCATCTGCAAAAAGGGATAGTTTTAGTTCTTCTTTCCCTATTTTTACCCCTTTGATTTCCTTCTCTTACCTTATTGCTCTGGCTAGAGTCTCAAGTACTATATTAAACAGAAGAGGTGATAATGGACATCCTTGTCTTGTTCCTGTCTTTAGTGGGAACTCTTGCAGTTTTTCTCCATTTAATATGATGCTGGCTGTGGGCCTATTGTATATTGCCTCTATGATTTTGAGATATGTTCCTTCTTTTCCGATTCTCTGTAGTGCTTTTTAGCATGAATGGGTGTTGGATCTTGTCAAATGCTTTTTCAGCATCAATTGAGATGATCATGTGATTTTTGTCTTTGAGTCTGTTTATGTGGTGAATTACGTGTATTGTTTTTCAAATGTCGAACCAACCTTGCATCCCTGGGATGAACCCAACTTGGTCATGGTGTATAATTTTCTTGATATAGTTTTGAATGCGCGTTGCTAGTATCTTGTTTAGCAGTTTTGCATCTAAATTCATCAATGATATAGGCCTATAGTTTTCTTTTCTTGAGCTGTCTTTATTTGGTTTTGGTATTAGTGTGATGTTGGCTTCTTAGAATGTGTTTGGAAGAGTTCTGTTTCTTTCTATTTCATGGAATAGCTTGAGGAGTATTGGGATTAGCTCTTCTAAAAATGTTTTACAAAATTCACTTGGAAAACCCTCTGGTCCTGGAATTTTCTTTGATGGTAAACTCTATTGCTGTTTCTATTTCTTTGATTGTTATTGGTCGGTTTAAGTTTTCGATATCTTCTTGACTCAATTTAGGGAGGTTGTATGTGTCTAAGAATTTGTCAATTTCTTCTAGATCTTCCATTTTGTTGGAGTACAGTTTTTCAAAATAGTTTCTGACTATCTTCTGTATTTCCATACTGTCAGTGGTAATATCTCCTTTTTCATCTCTTATTTTGGTAATTTGGGTTGATTCTCTCTTTCTTTTGGTTAGATTGGCCAATGGTTTATCTATCTTGTTTATTTTTTCAAGGAGCCAGCTTTTAGTTTTGTTGATCTTCTGTATTGTTTTTTTATTCTCTAATTCACTAATTTCTGCTCTGATTTTCATGATTTCCTGTCTTCTCCTGGCTTTGGGGCTAGATTGATCTTGTTTTTCAAGGGCTTTGAGCTGTGTCATTAGGTTATTTAATTGGTGGTTTCCTATTCTTCTTATATGGGCACTCAGTGCTATAAATTTCCCTCTTAGTACTGCCTTCAGGGTGTCCCAGAGGTTTTGATATGTTGTATCTCTGTTTTCATTGGTTTCTAGGAATTTCTTAATTTCTCCCCTTACTTCTTCTATGATCCACTCTTTATTCAGCAGTGTGGTGTTCAGTCTCCATGCGCTTACTCGGTTACTTTGGGTCTTCCTGGAGTTTATTTCTAGTGTCACTCCATTGTGGTCTGAGAAGATGCAGGGAATTATATTGCATTTTTTGAATTTGCTGGTGCTAGCTTTGTGGCCAAGAATGTGGTCTATTTTGGAGAAGTTTCCATGAGCAGCTGAGAAAAATGTGAATTCAGTTGTAGTTGGGTGGAAGAGTCTATATGTGTCTAATAGGTCCATTTGGTTTATGGTATCCTTTAGGTCTGAGGCGTCTCTACTGACCTTTCGTTTAGAGGAGCGATCTAGAGATGTAAGAGGAATATTGAAGTCTCCTAGTATTAGTGTATTGGGATCTATGTGTGTCTTTATATCATATAGAGTTTGTTTTATGAAAGTGGCTGCACCTATGTTTGGGACATAGATGTTGATAATTGTTATTTCCTCTTGAAGGATTGTTCCTTTTACTAGTAAAAAATGTCCTGCTTTGTCTCTTCTGGTAAGCTTGAGCTTGAAGTCTAGTTTATCTGATATCATAGTTGCTACTCCTGCTTGTCTCCGAGTTCCATTGGCATGGATTACCTTACTCCAGCCCTTCACCTTTAGTTTGTGGGAATCTTTGCTTGTAATGTGTGTTTCTTGCAGGCAGCATATAGATGGATTCTGGGTTTTGATCCATTTTGCCACCCTGTGCCTTTTTATTGGGTAATTGAGACCATTTATATTCAGTGTGGTTATTGAGAGATGACTTTTGTTCCTAACATTTTGAGTTTTGATTTCTGTTTGAAGTAGTGTTTGTTCTTCTTTGCTTAGCTGTTTGCTTCCTGGAAGTTATTGTTTCTCTGGTTCTGACATTTACTGGTTAGTTATTCTTTGTAGTTAATCTCTTTAAGCAGTTTCTCTAGTGCTGATTTGGAAGACAAAAATTCCTTTAGTTTCTGTTTGTCATGGAAGGTTTTTATATCCCTGTCAATTTTAAGAGAGAGTTTCACTGGGTATGAGAATCTTGGATGCAAGTTATTTTCTTTCAGAGTTTGGAATATGTTACTCCATCCTCTCCTGGCTTTCATGACTTGATTCGGGAGGTCTGGAGTGATTCTAATTGGTTTGCCTCTAAATGTCACTTGGCGTTTTACTTTCGTTGCCTTTAAGATTCTCTCCTTTGCCTCTACATTGGTCAACTTGATTATTATGTGGTGTGGTGAGCCTCTTCTTTGGTCCTGTCTTGAGGGAGTTCTGTATGTTTCCTGAACCTGTGTGTCGACTTCTCTTTCTATGTTTGGAAAATTCTCTGTTATTATTTCCATGAAGAGATTGTTTATTCCATAAGTTTCAACTTCTAATCCCTCTTCTATGCCTAGCATTCTTAGGTTAGCTCTTTTTAAATTGGCCCAGATCTCCTACATGTCCAATTCATATTGTAGTATTTTTTTTCTAAGTTATACACTATAGATTCATTTTTGGAGTGGTCATCCTCTAGGAGTGATATTCTATTTTCCATGTGATCTAATCTGTTGTTTATAGTTTGTATTGAGGCCTTCATTTTGATTATTTCATCTTTCACTTCCTTCAATGCTTCTCTTTGGTTTCTTTTCAGGTCGTCAAATTTTTTGTTTATTTGTTCCTTTATTTTTTCCTTTAATTCTTTCCAATTTTCCCTGCTTTCTTTCTGAAAATTCTGTATTGTTTCTAATATTAGAGATCTGAATTGTTCTTCTGGTAATCTCTGCCATTCTGGGTTGGTGAGATCTGTTATTGAGGGGTTGTGGTAGTTCATTGTTTCTTTGTTATTTTTCCTTCCCATGGTTCCCTTGCTCTTGAGTTTATATCCGTCGGGAGAATCTGGTAGTGAATATAGAGTTTTGAGTGTGGAAGTATGAGATGGCCTTGGTATGAGACAGGAAAAAGATGAAAAGAAAAGAGAGAAGATAAAGCATTGAGGAGAGGAATATAGATGGGGGGAGAGCTTGTAAAAGGGATAAGGAGGAGATTCAACAACCTAAGCAAGTAATTACAAAGCAAGTAATCATCCAAACAAACATAAAAGAATGTTTATAAAAACAGGGTAGAACAGATACAACTTAATACTAAAAAAACAAACACACACACACACACACACACACACACACACACACACACACACACACACAAAGACCCCAAAGTCTAAAAACAGTAACCAGACACTAAAATGGACACTGCTAGTTCATAAGTATCAAGCTTAAATTTTCGAGTGTGTCTCTGGGATTTTAATTTTCTCTGTCAATGCAGGCAGGGGGTTTTGTTGGTGTTAGCTTATGTCTCTGGGCTCTCCACAGGGCCTGGTTGTGTCTGTCTCCTTGCCTTTGCTATTGGCAGGTGTGCAGTCTAAATGCCAGGTCTTTCCAGGTGCCCTACATGCACTGGGTTCTTCCACCCTTATGTTCCTAAGCTCTAGAAGGGCGGGTGTTTGAGTCTATTCCTCGTATAGTGTTCCCCGCACCTTGGAGGTGCAGACCTATGGATCCGTGCTGCTCGGCCTGTTCCTCCTCTGGTCCACTGGGGGGCGCCAGAGGTCACTGACCGTCTGGATAGTTGACAGGAAGTTGGCTGGGCGGGGCTGGTAGCAAGATGGCTGCCGGTTTGTGGTGCGAGCAGTCTCCCCTCTTCCTCCTGGGCTTTTTTCAGCGCCTCTCATTGTCCCAATCAGGTTTCATCCCCTCTGGTTCACTTTCCTTCTCTCAGGGAACTGTGTCCATGGCAGCCCTACTTCAAGCTCTGCTGTGTAGATAGTCACAGTTCCCTCTCTGCAGCGGCACGCAGCAGGGGCAGACCCGCTGGGGCGGCAGACCCATCAGGGCTTACGCTGTTTGTCCCGTCCCACATGTACCAGTTGCTGTGGCTGTTTCGGGGGTCCCTGCCTGTGTAGAGTGTAGGGTCCTGGGGGTGCTCGTTCCATGCCTGCCTGGCCGCTGTGTGGAGTTTGTAGCTTACGGCTTCTGGTTGATCACCACAGCTCCAAGTCCCAGCTCCACAGCCAGACTCCTCGGCACCTTGGTTCACTTTCCTTCTGCATTCTGGGCTTTTTTAAAGTTGAGGTTCTAATATCGCTTTTTTCGTTGTTATTACCTTCGGTTAAAAGGCTCTTTTTATGGTAAATTTTTTTAAAAATCAAAGCGTCTGGGAAAGGTTGTTTCACTCAGGCACCATCTTTGATTTCCCCCTGTAAAAATTTTTAGCTAGACTGACAAAAGTTATTGGCAAAACTGTAATTGGACAAAAAAATCAGACAGCAATTAACTAAAATGCTTGCTTTAAAAAATGTTAAACAGGATTGTAAACGAGCTATTTTACCTATTAAATAATCAAGTAATGTACATTGATATTTAAAGATATGTTAAAATGGTGACTGTAAATAATTCTCATCTTCTTGGACTTCTAACTATAGACTCTTCCCAAATCCCAGAGCTTTTCTATAAATTACACTAGGATAGGTCTGGATACACCTATTGTTTCTCATCAAATGCAGTTGTACAGGGATGTTTAACCCTGACACCCCAAATATTTTATTGTCTGGACCTGCTAATTGTAATATCCAAGGGTTAGTTATGTGGGGACTAAAAGGAAAGGAAGTAAAAAAAATTTTGACACTTTCTCAGTTGTGATTACCCTGTGAAGAGGATTTGGTATGTTATAATAACAGTGTCCATTGGAAAAAATGTATATCCTCCTCACCTTTAAAAAGTAACATTACAGGGACAGATAAATACTTTTGGATTGGTCTGTGGGTCAAGCTTATGACCAATATTTCAAGTTATGGGGTGACTCTCATAAAGAAACTAAAAATAATGCCCTAGCAGAGATAAAATTAGGTTTTACAGCTGGTATATGATGGTCATCTTCTCATAGACCCCAGACTCACATCTGGAAAATAGCTGCTACTATGGGCAAAATGTCCTCCTACCACAGCAGTTCTGATTTTGCATTTAAGAATGTAACTGCTTGTGTTAATTTGCCTTATGTGTTACTCATTGGAAAAATGCAATTTAATTTTCCTGATGAGATATTTAAATTTTCCTGTTTTAATTGCTTGCTTACTCCCTGTGTAACTCAAGAGTGTATAAATACTAAAATAGAGATGTGTATAAAAGCATTATTTGATACAATAAAATATTTGGGAGATAGGATTAATCATATTAAACATAAAATTTAAAAGTTAAAACTTAAAGCTAGCATTCAATGTCATGCAGAATACAAATAGATTTGTGTTACTCCTAAGGCTTATAATGATAGTCAGTATAATTGGACAAGTGTTAAAAATCATCTCCAAGGGATATGGCATGATGCTAATATGTCTTTAGATTTGTTAGCCTTGCACAGTGAAATCACCATGCTAAAAGATGCTCCACAATTGTCTTTTGTTTGGGCAAAAACAATTGATGATTTTGTAACTAATAATCGAAATGCTACGCCAAAGCTCCCATCAGTTACCTGGCTGGAGCAATTACTCACTATCTGCTTTGTGATCATTATCATGGCTATAATTTTAAAACTTGTCTTCTGGGCCTGAAAGCAAGAGCATAATTCTAGGATGGCCAAGCAAGCACTGGCCTCCTTGGCTGATAAAAACGAGCCGGCTCAGATATGGATAAATATGATCAACCCATAATAGAGGACTTCCATGATGGGCAACTAGGAATTACTGTCAGTAGCCACCTAAGATAGGAACTTGATCAACCAGCCAAGTCTCCAGAGACGGGAAAGGCACTGGAGTTTTCCTTGACTTAAGACAGAAGCCTCTTTAAAAAAGAAAAAGAGAGGATTTCTGGGAAGCAAAAAGAACTTATGTGAGTTACAAAAGACTTAGGGAGCTAAAGATGACTGTATATTGTCAAGGCTATTTGAGTGATTAAAATTTAGCCAGTTCCTGTAAGTGCCCGTTGTGCATAATACAACCTTGGAGGTGATAAATTTGTAACTCCTGAGAAAGCGAAGTGTTTGAAAGTTTATGTTCTGTGTTTCCTGCTTTTCCCTGTAAGGGGGTAGTAAGATAAAGGCTGTTAGATAAAGTAAAAGTAACTTCAAAGAAATAACAGATGTTTCTTCAGGGCCTGATTTTCTCCACCTGGTCTTGGGTTTTTTTTGAGATAATGACTGTTTCCCGCATACTCGAGGTCATCTTTGTTTTTCTAAGCATATAAAAACCCTATCTTCACTTAATAAAGTTGAACATTGTTCCCCTTGCAAGGTCTGTGTCTGTGTGTCTGTGTGTGTGTGTCTTCTGTGTTAAGCTCTCAGTTCGATCGGCAGAAGAGATACCGCAGCAGGCTCACTGCAATGGCCAGGCTCAGAAATTTAGTGAGGCCCTCCCCAACTTAATGAGAACCTGCTTCAAAATAAAAAAATAAGTCAAAATAGGGATGTGGGTATATTTGAGAGAAGTAAACTGTTCAGTTTTCAGATTGGTGGTTTTTAAATTTCTTTTCAGTTTTTTTAACCAGCTTTCTAGTTGGGAGTTTTATTTTTTAATTTGTTTTCATTGACATTCAGAAGAGAATCTGGATATAATATTTTATATGTACATTAAAACTAGGAAACTAAAAAATCATATTTTTATATACTGCTGCTTAGACTTTTTCTCCTATATTTTCACCTGGAATTAGTATTAGATTCAATCTCCCTTAATTATTGCCTCAATATTTTTGTCTCATTATTCTATATTCTATGTTGGGTAATCATATAATTTATCATGCAAACTGATCACTTTTGAAAGTTAAAAATCTACCTCAAAAATTAAAATTATATGGTTATTTGAAATACAAATTCATTGACTAACATTTTGTGTTGGTATACTAATAAAATTAATTTATTCTAAAAATTTTTTAACATAATCTCTCTATAAACACATATCATTGCTCTTTAAAGTGAAATGTAGGCTTCCTTTTATTGAATAATTGAACATTAAAATAATATAAACTGACAATATTCCTGTCATATATTAACATAATATAATAAACTTTTTCTTCCTTCCTTCCTTCTCTCGTTCCTTCCTTCCTTCCTTCCTTCCTTCCTTCCTTCCTTCCTTCCTTCCTTCCTTCCTTCCTTCCTTCCCCTTCCTTCCTTCCTTCCTTCCTTCCTTCCTTCCTTCCTTCCTTCCTTCCTTCCTTCCTTCCTTCCTTCTTTCCTTCCTAGTGGAGATACAACACAGAGATATTCTACCCCTGAGTTATACCTTCAACCCTATCTTTATACTGAATTAAGGTCTCACTACATTGAGGAGATCCTTGCTAAGTTTCTGAGGCAATCCTTCTGGCTCAGCCCCTCAAGTACTGGGATTTCAGGTATGCACCACCATGATCGGCATAGTCATTTATTGCATATATTTTACATTGATATTTTTCTAAGTAATACATTGTAAAAATCACAGACTCCTAAAATTGCCTGCATTATTCTTCCCAGTTTTATTTTTTAGCTATATATTGACATTGCTAATGACTGCAATTGACCTGTATGTGACTATTATGAGAGTAATCTTTATAGGTTGAGATATTAGTTCATGCTAAGCAAATTCTGCTACATGGAGAATATTTGCAATGCTAACATGTTTGTCTTGTAATGTCTTGTAATTATGCATGCATTTTAGCTTCCATTCAGATAAGCATTCTAAAACATACTTCATGACACAAAAATAATCAAATAATTTTCTCTATTCATAATTTCTTTAAATGTCTTGCCAAATATAAATGCTGAAAAATTTTAGCCCTTGATCTTATTTTCTTGTATTGTAGAATGCATATTTAGTCAGTAAAATAATACCTACATTACAATATTCTTTATAGTACATGAAATATTCTTGCACAATTTTTAAATTTTATAATTAAAATTTTGAAACCATTCAGCACTAATGGCTTAATTTGTGTAGTTTCCTCCTTTGGTTTGTAGGGACAAATGACAATGTTCAACATCTTTGTTTGTAAGCTGTATTTATATCATTGCAATTTCCTCAAAATATTGAAAGCTGAAATTTTTTTTAGTTGAGGCATTGTAATCATACATCTTAATGAGGTACAATCTACTAGAGGCATGCATGCACACAGCACTCATTTAACCTTCCTCTAATTCCCACTCCATTCTCCCTCTTTCTCATGTTCTGCTTAGTGATATGTTTGTGAAAGTTCATCATGTGCATTAGGGTGTTTCTCTCTCTCCACCTCCCACCACCTTCAGATAGGTCACTTTCTTTGTTCATCTAAGGTTTCTCCTTCTTCATCTAGAGTCCCTTTTAAGACCCACTTTCTCCCTAACTTCCTCATATTAGGAAGAGCATCTGATTTTTTACTTTTTGTGACTGACTAGTCTCAACCTAATGTTTTTCAGTTCCATCCATTTCCCTGCAAATGACATGATCTTGTTCTTTATGGCTGAGTAAAATTCCATTGTGTACATATGCCATAATTTTGCAATCCTTTCATCTGTTAATGGACATCTTGGCTGGTTCCACAGTTTGGCAATTGTGAGTTGTGTAGCTTCAAACATAGATACACATGTATTATTCTGGTAGTTTGGTTTCCATTCTTTTGGGTAGATATCCAGAAGTGGTATTGCTAGATCCTATGGTAGATTCACTCCCATTCATCTGAGAATCCTCCATACTGTTTTCCAAAGTGGTTGCACTAATTTGCAGTCTCACCAGTAATGTATTCTGGTTTCCACTTCTCTACACCCTCACCAGCATTTCTGGTTGTTTGTATTTTTAATGATTGCCATTCTAATTGGGGTTAGGTGAAATCTCAGGGTTGTTTTGATTTGCATCTCTCTGATTTCTAATGATGTTGAACACTTTTTCACGCATTTATTGGCCATTTGTATTTCTTCTTTTGTGAAGTGTCTATTTAGTTTACTTGCTCATTTTTTTTGATTGGGTTATTTGTTTTCTTAACAGTGAGTTTCTTCAATTCTCTGTATATTCTTGATATTAGTCCTCTATCGGAGGAGTAGTTGGCAAATTTTTTCTCCCACTCTGTGGGCTCTCCATTGAGGTTCTTGATAGTTTCCTTTGCTGCACAGAAGCTCTTCAGTTTAATGCAATCCCATGTATCGATCTTCCTTTGAGTTGCTTGTGGCTTTGAGGTCTTGTTGAGAAAGTTTTTACCTGTGCCTATGTGTTGAAGTGTTGGACCTATGCCCTCTTGAAGGTCTCTGGTCTGATTCCCAGGTCTTTGATTCATCTTGAATTGACTCTTGTACAGGTTGAGAAAGTGGGGTTTGTTTCCATTTTTCTCCATAACCAGTTTTGACAATGTAAAATTCAATACCCATTCATGCTAAAAGCACTGCAGAGAATCAGAGAATTAGAATAGAAGGAACATGCATCAACATTATAAAGGCAATATGCAATAGCCATACAACCAACATCATATTAAATGGGGAAAAACTGTGAGAGCTTACACTGAAAACAGGAACAAGACAAGGATATCCATTATCACCATTTCCTTTAAATATAATACTTGAGACTATAGCTAGAGCAAAAAGTCAAGAGAAGGAAATCAAAGGAGTACAAATAGGAAAAGAAGAATTAAAACTGCCCCTATTTGCAGATGACAAGATACTATACTTAGAAACCCAACAAACTCAACCAAAAGGCTTATAGAATTGATCAACAAGTTCATCAAAGTGTCTGGATACAAAATCAATCTTAAAAAATATCCTGGTTTTGGTGGTGAGTTTCTTGAGTGCTCTGAATATTCTACACATTAGTTCTCTATCAGAGGAGAAGTAGGCAAAGATCTCCCATTCTCTTGGCTCTCTGTTGAGATGCTTTTTTTTTTTTTGCGGTACTGGGGATGGAACCTGGGGGCATTCTACCTCTGAGCTACAGCCTCAGCCCTATATTTTATTCTTTATTTTGAAACAGGGTCTCACTAAGTTGCAGAGGGCCTCACTAAGCAGCTGAGGCTGGCTGTGAAGGGAACCGGGATCGTCCAGTCTCAGCCTTTTCCTGCTGGGATTACAAGTGTGAGCCACCATGCCTGGCTCTCTGTTGAGATTCTTGATAGTTTCCTTGGCTACATAGAAACTCTTCAGTTTAATGCAATCCTATGCATTAATCCTCATTTTAATTTCTTGTGCCTTTGGGGTATTATTGAGGAAGTTTTTATCTGTGCCTGTATGTTGGAGTATTGGTCCTTGCTGTCTTAAAGTAACTGCAAAGTCTCTGGTCTAATTTCCAGATCTTTGATCCATCTTGATTGACTCTTTTGCAGCTTGAGAAAATGGGATTTAGTTCCATTTTTCTGAATTTAAGTAACCAGTTTTGCAAACACCATTTGTCAAAGAGGCTATCTTTTTTTGAGTGTATGTCTTTGGCCCTTCTGTCAAAAATCAATCTGCTATAAGTGTGTGTGGATTTATTTCTTAATCTTCTATTCTGCTCCATTGGTCCATGTATCTACTTTTGCACCAATACCATGATATTTTTATTACTATGGCTTTGTAGTATAGTGTGAAGTCATGTATTATGATGTTTCCTGCATGCTTCTTATACCCGAGAACAATTTTGGTTATTCTGGGTCTTTTGTTGTTACAAATGAATTTAAGGACTGATTTTTCTATATCTGTGAAGAATGCCCATTATATTTTAATAAAAATTGCATTGAATATGTAGATCACTTTTGGAAGGACAGTCATTTTGATGATATTTATTCTGCTTATTCAAGAGCATGAGAGATTCTCCCATTTTCTAAGATCTTCAATTTATTTCTTTAGTGTTTTATAATTTTCCTCATAGAGGGTCTTTTATCACCTTGTTTAAATTTATTCCCAAGTATTTTGTTTTTGAGGTTATTGTGAATGGGAATGTTTTCTGGATTAATTTTTCATTACATTTATGGTTGGCATATAGAAAAGCTTCTGATTTTTTTTAGATTGATTTTTATCCAGACACATTGCTGAATTTGTTAATCAGTTCCAGAAGTCCTTTGGTTAAGTTTATTGGGTCTTCCATGTAGAGGATCATCTTGTCATCTGCAAATAGAGATAATTTCGGTTCCTCATTTCCTGTTTGTATTCCTATGATTGCCTTCTCTTGCTTTATTGCTCTGGCTAAAGGCTCTAGTACTATATTGAAAGAGAATGGTGATAGTGGATATCTTTGTCTTGTTCCTGATATTAAAGGGAAGTTTTGCAGTTTTTCTCCATTCAAGATGATGTCGGCTGTGGGTATTGCTTTTATGATAATGAGGTAAGTGTCTTCTATTCTGATTCTCTGTGTTGTTTTTTAACATGAATGAGTGCTGGATTTTGTCAAATACTTTTTCATCATCTATTGAAATTATCATGATTTTTGTCCTTAATTCTGTTTATGTGGTTAATTTCATAAATTGTTTTTTGTATGTTGGATCAACCTTTCATTCCTAAGGTGTACCTGACTTAGTCATGATGTATAATTTTCTTGATATGATTTCAAATGGGCATTAATAATATTTTGTTTAGAAGTTTTGATTCAGTCTAAGTTCACCAACAATAT
Organism: Graphiurus murinus; assembly: GCA_004027655.1. Lineage (NCBI taxonomy): Eukaryota > Metazoa > Chordata > Mammalia > Rodentia > Gliridae > Graphiurus > Graphiurus murinus. The sequence continues at coordinate 14,807 of PVLC010015613.1, forward strand.
TGGTCTATAGTTTTCATTTCTTGAGCTGTCTTTATTCAGTTTTGGTATTAATGTGAGGTTGGCTTCATAGAATTTGTTTTGGAGAATTTCATCTCTTTCTATTTCATGGAATAGATTGAGATGTATTGGGATTAGGTATTCTATAAAGGTTTTATTAAGTAGAAAACTGTATGGATCTTGACTTTTTTGATAATAGGGTCTTTATTTCTGTTTGAACTTCTTTCATTTCTATTGGTTTAAATTTTCTAGATATTCTTGACTCAATTTAGGAAGGTTGTGTGTGGCTAGAAATTTGTCAATTTCTTCTAGGTTTTCCATTTTATGGAGTATAGTCTTTCAAAATAATTTCTGAGGACCTTCTGACTTTCCATGCTGTCTGTGGTAATATCATCATTTTCATACCTTCTTTTAGTAATTTGGTGCAGCATGTCTGCTGCAGCGGCTTCTCTTCTGCCGATCAAACTGAGAGCTTAACACAGAAGACACACACACACAGACACACAGACACAGACCTTGCAAGGGGAACAATGTTCAACTTTACTAAGTGAAGATAGGGTTTTTATATGCTTAGAAAAACAAAGATGACCTCTAGTACACGTGAACAGTCATTATCTCAAAAATCCCCCAAGTCCAGGTGGAGACAATCAGGCCCTGAAGAAACATCTGTTATTTCTTTGAAGTTACTTTTACTTTATCTAACAGCTTTTATCTTATGACCGCCTTTCAGGGAAAGTCAAGCAGCACAGACCATAAACCTTCAAAGTTCACTTTGTCAGGAGTTACAAGTATATCACCTCCAAGGTTGTATTATGCATAACGGGCACTTACAGGAACTGGCTGAATTTTAATTGCTCTCATAGCCTTGACAGCATGCAGTCATTTTTAGCTCTCTAAGTCTTTTGTTTTTCACATAAGTTCTTTTTGCTTCCCACAAATACTCTCTTTTTCTTTTTTAAAGAGGCCTCTGTCTTAGGTCAAGGAATACTCCAGTGCCTTTCCCATCTCTGGAGACTTGACTGGTTGATCAAGTTCCTGTCTTAGGTGGCTACTGACAGTAATTCCTAGTTGCCCATCATGGAAGTCCTCTATTATGTGTTGATCATATTTATCCATATCTGAGCTGGCTCATTTTTATCAGCCAAGGAGGCCAGTGCTTGCTTGGCCATCCTAGAATTATGTTCTTGCTTTCAGGCCCAGAAGACAAGTTTTAAAATTATAGTCATGCTAATGATCACAAAGCAGAGAGTGAGTAATTGCTCCAGCCAGTTAATTGATGGGAGCTTTGGCATAGCATTTCGAATATTTAATCAGTTTTGCCAAATCAAAAGACAATTCTGGAGCATCTTTTAGCGTGGTGATTTTACTGTGCAAGGCTAACAGATCTAAAGACAAATTAACACTGTGCCATATCCCTTGGAGATGAATTTTAACACTTGGCTGTGGGGTCCTCTTGATGAAAAGGGGGCCCCTACCCCATCTCCCTGGAGCGTGTACACCGAGAGGGGGTTCCCCGCGGAAAAGGAAGGTCGCGCCGAAATGAACACACGGTGGGGACTGAGCATCGGAGAACTCATCCGTTTATTACATGAGGGGCAAGGTGTTATATAGGGCAGGAGCGAGGGGAGTGTCTTCTTGTAGGGCCAATCAGCATAGAGGTCAGCTTGATCATGCCTCTTTGGCCTAATCCAAAAGGCTGATCCTATCAATGGCTTGATCACACACTGAGGAGACATCCCTCGTCTAATCCTGGTCTCTGGTAAACAGTCTTAGGTCTCCACCCTCGCCACTCCCTCTCTGTGCCATCTTTGATGTATTTTCGGGCGGGGCTACCACCTTCTCTCTGGAGATCTTTCCCCACACTTGACCAATTATATTGACTATCATTATAAACCTTAGGAGTAACACAAATCCATTTGTATTCTGCATGACATTGAAAGTTAGTTCTAAGTTTTAACTTTTTAATTTTATGTTTAATATAATTAATTCTATCTCCCAAATATTTTACTGTATCAAATAATGCTTTTATACGCATCTTTACTTTAGTATTTATACGCTCTTGAGTTATACAGGGAGAAAGCAAGCAATTAAAACAGGAAAATTTAAATGTCTCATCAGGAAAGTTAAATTGCATTTTTCCAATGAATAACACATAAGGCAAATTAACACAAGCAGTTACATTTTTAAATTTAAGATTAGAACCGCTATGGTAGGAGGACATTTTGCCCATAGTAGCAGCTATTTTCCAGATGTGAGTCTGGGGTCTATGAGAAGATGACCATCACATACCAGCTGTAAAACCTAATTTTATCTCTGCTAGGGCATTATTTTTAGTTTCTTTATGCTAGTCACCCCATAACTTGAAATATTCGTCATAAGCTTGACCCACAGACCAATCTAAAATGTATTTATCTGTCCCTGCAATATTACTTTTTAAAGGTGAGGAGGATATACATTTGTTCCAATGGACACTGTTATTATAACATACCAAATCCTCTTCACAGGGTAATCATGACTGAGAAAGTGTCAAAAAAGTTTTTACTTCCTTTCCTTTTAGTCCCCACATAACTAACCCTTGGATATTACAATTAGCCGGTCCAGACTATAAAGTATTTGGGGTGTCAGGGTTAAACATCCCTGTACAACTGCATTTGCTGAGAAACAATAGGTGTATCCAGACCTATCCCAGTGTAATTGATAGAAACAGCTTCTGGGATTTGGGAAGAGTCTATAGCTAGAAGTCCAAGAAGACAAGAATTATTTACAGTCAACATAATCTGTTTTTCTTCCCACATAGCAGAGTGGAGTAAAGGTGGGTTAGGAACGTAGGCCCAAGTATACTTCAACTGTCATTCTCGGGATCAGCTGCATCAGAAAGGTGATCTTCAGAATTTTTAGGCATTCTGTGCTGTCGAAGTTGAGAGGAATCAGACTCCAACTAGTCTCAGTGCTGCTTTGAATCCACAGGTCACACAGCATGCACAGGAACCCATTGAGGTGTCCCATTATTTCTAGGAGAAACACAAACAGAAACCTGAACCTGTGCAATTACAGGGTCAGGTCCTTCCCATTGATTAATCTCCAGGTTTTTTCACATAACCATTGCTTTGGAGACAGAATTGTAGAAAATGTCTTGCTTGCTGTGGATTTAGCTTGAGAATCCAAATTAAAAATTTTTAAAGCAAATAAAGTCAAGGATAATAAATTATGAGGAGATTCTCCGGCAAGTGGACCTAAGTCTCCTTTTTTAGTTTTTCTTTTCTTTTTTTTTTTTTTGCGGTACTGGGGATTGAACTCAGGGGCATTCTACCTCTGAGCTACATCCCCAGCTCTATTTTTTATTATTTATATCGAAACCAGGTCTCACTAAGTTGCAGAGTGCCTCACTAAGTAGCTGAGGCTGGCCTCGAACCCGGATCCTCTGGTCTCAGCCTCCCAAATGCTGGGATTACAAGCATGTACCACCACGCCCGGCCCTTTTTTAGTTTTTCAAGATAGATTTTAAGCGTTTTATTAGCTTGTTTTACAACAGCCTGACCTTGAGGATTATAAGGTATTTCTGTAACAAGGGATATAGAAGAAGATTCACAAACATTAGTAAATCTTTTCCTGGTGTATGCAGGATGTCACTAAAGACCTGGCTTGTTTTTGAGAGATATCACAATAATGCTGCAAAGTATTAGCCTTGACATGAAATTTATCATGTAAATTAGTAGTAGCTTCAAAACCTTTGGAAGGAAACAAAATCATACTAGTTAAATTAGTTAATTGATCTGTCTGACTGGTACCAACAACCAAAGGTCCAGGAAGACCAAAAGTTTTTGGTGGCAAAGGACCAAAAATACCTTTTGGAATATAAACAAGTTAAATTTTAGCCTGTCATTTAGCATTAGGATAAAAACACTTGATGTTTTTAATATTTGTTAAAACATAGTTTAAGAATTTTTTAGCTTTACATATGTAAAGTAGCATATATTAGAACTTTGACCTTTAGTGACTAATATTTAATTAACATCCAAAAGATTGTAATACTAAATTGTTATTTACAAATAAAAAACATAGTTTTGAGACTCAAATATATTTTGTTCTGTTGATGTTAAACCAAGAATACTTTATGTATTGTAATTTTTGTTTAGCATCTAATTTACCTATAAAGATAAGCCATTTATAAAAACTTACTTATTTTTACTTAGTTTACCCATTTAATAGTCAGCATTTTAACTTACTATTTTAACAAAGTATCCTAAAATAAAAAATAAGCATTGTAATCTTTGATATCAAATAGGACCAGACATGTACTTTTAATTATTTAACCTGAAAGAAAATATTTGTTAACCTTTAACAATATTTTATATTTAAAAAGCAAATAAAAAGCTTATTTGTTAAAGATTTAAATCACGTGAACTAAAAGGTATTTGGATCCATTTTAAACTTAATGAGCACTCTTAAACTAATTTTGGTACCACGTGGATATGTTTGTATGGATACAAAAATATTTTTTATAGCTTTAATTTGCCAGGCAATAAATCATTATATATAACTATTACAAGCAATGCATTAAGCAGATACTGTCCATCATGGAGATATAGAAAAGTGGCCATTGTCACCATGTGGCAGATCTGCGTAAAACATTGCCTTTTTTATTATTTATTAAATAAGCCTCTATTTTTTAACTTATACATGAACTGGGAAAGATAACAAAAACCTGTTCCCCTACAACTTTTAAACCTTAGTCCTTTACCCATTTAATATGCACTCTGGAGACAAACTTTTAGGGATGTCAAATTACCCACAATTTTATCTACGCACTTTAAGGGTTCTTTACTTATAACACAAAACTAGGATCTTTAAACAAACAAACAAGACATAACGAAAAACAACCTAGGATCAGATTAACCTCTGTTCTCAGTAAACTGTACAGCTATTTGAATTTTGAATAAACATTTTACACACTTTTAAACATTAATGTACATTAGTTGATTTTTAATAGGTAAAGGTGCTCGTTTACATTCCTCATTAGCATTTTTAAAAGCAAGCATTTTAGTTAATTGTTGTCTGATTTTTTGTCCAATTACAGTTTTGCCAATAACTTTTGTTAGTCTAGCTAAAAATTTTTACATAAGTTTATTAACCTTTTGTACTACTTTTGTCCAGGAACTACAATGTTTTTCTGAAGGATAGACTCTTTTCCAAGCTTTTAAACCTATTTTTTAAACTCTTTATGAACTTTCGAGGGAGCATTTGCTTGAGCCTAGGGAGCATTAAATGCCCCTATCCCTGCCAACACAGGATAAGTGATAGTCCTAAGAACTTGGTTATTACCTTGTGTATTGGCTTTGGCCTTATCAGTACATAAATCATTGAACCACTTTAGTTATTGCAAACATTTAGGCCCTTTAAAAAAGAGTGACATGCAACTTTTTAACTCTTAGCTACCCAATTATTATAATGTCTGACCATTTTATTAAAGAATATTTTTAATATAACCAGATTCTTTTTGTGCCCTGAACAACAATTGTACCATGGAGGTGGGACATGAAACAACCATTTTTTTTAGGAGTAGCAGAAGCGTGCATCCAATAAATGGGTGAAGTTGACCAGAATGCTCCTGTAGGAGCATGCATAGAAGGAAAAACAATGAATAAGATGCTTATCATAGTCCACACATTGTAAGGGAGCATTTCTTAAGGCTTGATTTACTATCTGTAATGCTTTTAGTGCCTCTTTATCAGGTTCTAGGAGAATTAGGATTAGCATCGCCTTTTAGGATATCAAACAATGGCATAAGATCATGGGTAGACAAATGCAGCGAAGGCCTAATCTAATTTATGACCCCAAAAGATTTTGAAAATCATTTAATGTTCTTAACTATGAAATTTGAATGTCTAACTTTTGAGGGCGGACTCCCACCTGCTGCAGGATATGACCCCAATACATATAAGTAAACTGTAGTTGTACCTTATTTGGAGAAATAATTAAATTTTGTAACTCTAAAAATTTTTACAGTCAAAAGTTTGTAACACTAGGTTTATAGTCTGAGCTGCTAATAAAATATTATCTATATAATGAATAATTTTAACAAATGGAAACTTCTCTCTGACCGGCTTGATAGTTTTCGCTACATAATTTTGACACCAGGTGGGGCTATTGTAGCTCCCATGGCTGTTAAAATGTTACGTCCCCACAAATTGATCGGTAAGCCAGTTACTACATATGGTTGAATAAGTCACCTTTTTCTAGAGGAGTCTTTCCATATTAAAATTTTTGAACTTTGAGGAGGGGTACCAACTCCTCCTATATCAGTAAGTGATAAATTTGAAGTGGTAATTGGCCACCCCTGGGGCCAGAACTTCTGAGCAATTACAGAAACATCTGTTCCAGTGTTTAAAATACCTCAAAAAGTTTTGTCCTCAATTTTTAAATCTATTTTAGACCTTTTATCTATCAGTGCAGTCCAAAATGTTGCTTTGCCTGTAGATTTAAAACTGTCTTTTTTATTATTGAATAATATTTTATTAGAAGTATTTATTTCAGGTAGCAAAGATTAAGCCTATTGTTTCAGGGGGTAGCGGGCCATAGACCCCCATCCCAATGGCTTAGGGTCCCATAGCAGAAGTTAGGACTGCTCTGGAGGAGGCACAGAGGTCCAAGCCTGCACTTCCTGGGGTTGCTTTGTCTAGTTGGTTGACTGATAAACATGTCCCTGGGGGATAAATTTGATCCCCTGATGGGATGGAATTAGGGCCCCTTAAGTCAGTTTGATCGGGGCCCAGGGCAGGTTTTTTAATCCATTTCCTGATGGACAATAGGCACCCCTTCAATTGTAGTTTTTGATCTACACACATTAGCCCAATATTTTCCTCTTTTACATTTTGGACATACTCCTGGGGAAGGCTGGTTATTTAACTCCGGGCATTGTTTTTTAAAGTGGCCCTCTTTACCACATAGAAAGCATCTTTATGATCTTTTGGAAAAACCTAGGCCTTCCTCGAGAGCAGCCACCATAATATTGTCCCTAATAGGGCTAGAGTTCACATCTTTGCAAATTTTAATATATTTATTAAGAGATTTACCCCTATGAGGTCTTAGTGCCTCGTTACATCACTTATTAGCATTCTCAAAAGCAAGCTGTTTAACTAAAGGAGAAGCCTCATCTGGCATAGGGAATAATTTTTTAGAGACCTCCACGAGTCTAGAAATAAAGTCTGAGAAATTCTCAGATGGCCCCTGCACAATCTTAGTTATCAGATCTCCAGCCCCCTTACGTGGGAGCATGTCCCAGGCTCTTTTAGCGATTGTGCTTATTTGAGCAAACACAGCAGGATCATAGCCAATTTGATCTTCCAATACATCATATTCACCTTTCCCTGTAAGCATTTCTGCAGTTTTATCGCGGTGGCCTGCTCTGTCATTTACTCTGGCAAGCCTGCTAACTTGATCGTAAAACTCAGTTCTCCAAAGGAGATAGTCTCCCACTGTTAATGTTTCTCTGGCCAATTTTTTCCAATCTGCCAGAGTTAAATTTTGAGTTGTATAAAATTTGAGCAGTGATGTAACAACAGGAGAATGGGCCCCATAGGCAGTCATTGCCTCCTTTAAGGTTTTTAACTCTGTCAAAGGAATCACAACATGCCTCCTCTGGTCCATCTCAATGTCTAAGACAGGGAAGGCAGCTTTCTCAATCAAAACACCCCTGTGGAGATCTCCTTTCCTTGGCCCCTCTGATACATATGGCCACGGGGGCACAGTGGGAGTTTTTAAATGCTTATTTTGCATAACTTTACACAGCTGTCTTTTTTATTTTTTTTTTAACTTAGCTGCTTTTTTCTCTTGCTAATTTATCTATTTGTGTTTGCAATTTAGAGAGTCCGCATTCCAATTTTTTTTCTTTTTTATCTAATTTATACAAATCATCCTCTGCCTTGCTAGAAGAGGATTTCTCAGGAACTGAAGCCCCCTGATGATAACTAGGCCCCTATCCCTCACTTTATTCTTACTGAAAGGTTTAATATTTCTTCCTGAACGGCACCAAGTGTCCGTTCTATTTCCTCCAACTCATCCTTATGCTTCTGATCTGGGCCCTTTAGGCAATCATTAATCAACCTTCATATAGAAAAACCCCACATAAGGAACTTTTTTTGCCCTTGTTTTTCTAAGGCTTTTTGTAAATCCTCCCTGACCTGACCCCAATCCTTGGGCCTAAGAGCCCCGCCATAGAGAAACCAGGGGCTGTTTGAGGCTACTAAATCCACAAAGTTTTCCAACGTGGCCTGACGCATTTCTGCCCCCTGATGTTTTAAAAGGGAGGATAAATCTTGACCAGTTTTTCTTTTTGAAGATGAGTTAGCCATAACAATCACTGGTATCATGCTTACCAGTTCCCCAATTCACTCCCGTTTGAGTGGCTCCTTAGTATCCTACAATCATGCAGATCTCGGTGGGTCCTCCAGTTGCAGCATGTCTGCTGCAGCGGTTTCTCTTCTGCCGATCGAACTGAGAGCTTAACACAAAAGACAGACACAGACACAGACCTTGCAAGGGGAACAATGTTCAACTTTATTAAGTGAAGATAGGGTTTTTATATGCTTAGGAAAACAAAGATGACCTCTAGTACGCGTGAAACAGTCATTATCTCAAAAAAACCCCAAGACCAGGTGGAGACGATCAGGCCCTGAAGAAACATCTGTTATGTCTTTGAAGTTACTTTTACTTTATCTAACAGCTTTTATCTTATGACCGCCTTTCAGGGAAAGTCAAGCAGAACAGACCATAAACCTGCAAACACTTCGCTTTCTCAGGAGTTACAAATTTATCACCTCCAAGGTTGTAATATGCACAACGGGCACTTACAGGAAGTGGCTGAATTTTAATTGCTCTAATAGCCTTGACAGCATGCGGTCATTTTTAGCTCTCTAAGTCTTTGTTTTTCACATAAATTCGGTTTGATTCCAACAATTTGGGTTGATTCTCTCTTTTGGTTAGTTTGGCTAATGATTTATCTATTTCGTTTATTTTTTCGAGGAACTACCTTTTAGTTTTGTTGATTATTTATTTATTTATTTATTTTTGGTTGTTGCTGTTCTCTCTTTCATTGATTTCTGGTCTGACTTTAATGACTTCCTGTCTCGTACTGGCTTTGGAATTAGACTATTCTTGCTTTTCAAGGGCTTTGAGGTATGTCATTAGGTTGTTTATTTGGTGAATTTCTATTCTTCTTACATGAGCATTCAGTGCTATGAATTTTCCTCTTAATGCTGCCTTCCAGGTATCCTAGAGGTTTTTACATGTTGTGTTTCTATTTTCATTTGTTTTTAGGAAGATTTTTTTTTTATTTCTCCTCTTATTTCTTTTGTGGCCCAGGCCTCATTCAACAGTGTAGTATTCAGTATCCATGTTTTATAAAATTTCTCTGAGTCTTCTCATTGTTGCATTCTAATACTAGTCCATTATGGTCTGAAAAGATACAGGGAGTTTTGTCAGTTTTTTAATTTGCTAGTGCTTGCTTTGCAGTCCAGGATAGGGTCTATTTTGGTGAAAGTTCTGTAAGCAGCTGAAAAGAATTTGAGTTAGGCTGTAGGATGGTGGAATATTCTGTGTATGTCAAGTAGGTCCATTTGGTTTATGGTATTCTTTATGTCTGAGGTATCTTTGCTGATCTTATATCTGAAAGATCAGTCTAGGGGTATGAGAGGAGAGTTGAAGTCTCCCAGTATTGTGTTAGGATCTATGTGAGACTTAATGTCATGAAGAGTTTGTTTTATAAAAGTGGTTGCACCTATGTTTGAAGCATAAATGTTGACTATCATTATATCCTCTTGTTGGGTTATTATTTTTCCAGTAAAAAATAACCTGCTTTGTCTCTCCCAACAAGTTTAGGTTTGAAGTCTATTTTGTATGATATAACAGTTGCTAACCCTGCTTATCTCCATGTTCCATTAGCATGGATTACCTTACTCCAGCTCTTCACCTTTAGTTTGTGAATATTGTTACCTATAAAGTATGTTTCTTATAGAAAATATATAGATGGATTATGATCTTTAATACATTTTGACACTTTGTGTTTTAATTGGGGAATTGAGGCCATTGATATTCAGTGTAATTATTGATTTTAATTATAATATTTTACGTTGTAATTTCTGTTTGAGGTAGCATTTGTTCTTCTTTGCTTAGTTGTTCATTTAATGGAAATCATCTTTTCTCTGCTTCTGGCATTCATTTTTTATTTCTTCTTTGCAATTTATCTCTTTGAGTATTTTCTCTAGTGTGGTTTGGAAGACAAATTCTTTCTGTTTGACGTGGAAGATTTTCGTTTTTCTGTCAGATTTGAAAGATATATTTGCTGGGTATAGTAGTCTTGGCTGGAAGTTGTTTTCCTTCAGGGTTTGGAATATGTCACTCCTGGCTTTCATTACTTGGCTTGAGAAGTGTGGAGTAATTCTTATGGTTTTGCCTTAAGGTACGTCTTAAAAGTGAATAGTATCAACCATATGGTTCTTGCAGCTGTCTCTTGAGTATTGACTAACTTACAATGCCATCTCTGTGGTCTATGCCCCATATTACCCCTCTGTTGTTCTGCTTGTAGATTGCTGTACTGGGTTGGAGCTATTCCAGGGCTCTGTCTGCCTGCTGCAATAGAAATCTTGATGGGTTGCAGGTTTAAAAGATCAGGGACCTTCCTGTTGCCTTCCTAATTGGGCGTAGTCTCTGAGATGTGAGCCAGGGTGGTTTGTGTCCTATGCATTTTTAAACTTCTGTATGTGGGGTGCTGTGTGCTTCCACATGTCAACTGAGATTGGCCTGTCCTTACCATCCAGAAGTCCATCCTGTTGTTTCACTTATCTGTTCCAGTCTCAGCAGTAAGGGTTTAGAGGAGTTAGCTGATATATTCAAGGGCAAACTGTGATGTAAACAGTGGTGAAGGGTGAGTGAGGATGAGGGGCATAGAGTGAGGAATGCAAGTAGAATAAGAGAATTGAAACAAGTAGAATAAAAGTTTAAGTAAAGATAGTAAATATGTAAAAATAAAGATACTGAAAGTAAAGGAATATTCTAGTAAACAGTATAGAATATATGCATATAGTGATAAGAAATGGAAAAATACAAGGCATGGGCAAACAGGTGCACTGAGAATCAATCAAACAAACAAACAAAGAAAAAAAAACACAGGTAGTCACACAAGAGGAAAAAAGAATAGGAAAGAAAAAAAGGAGGGTTATCTTAAGAATTATTTAACAGAGAATGAGTAAAATTTCCTTGTTGAAGAAGAGCTGAATCATGCTGTAATGTCAGATGGTCCTTTGCTGGGTTTTTCTTTCCTCTTGGATTGAGGCTTGCTTAGAAGAGGTATAAATGCTTCTCCAGAACTCCAGTTCAGGCTTGCTCCCAGGCCTGCTGGGTTTCCTGCTTTGTTAATGAGGCAGAATGGAGTGCAGGGAGGGTTTGGCGCCCTGACAGCTGGCTGCTGGGAAGAGGCTTTTCTAGGCTGGGGCTGGGGATGTGGCCCAGTGGCAGGGTGCCCGTCCAGTATTTACAAGGCTGAATCCCCAGCACTGCAAAAAAAAGGAAAGAAGAAAAAGAAAAGGAGGGAGGAAGAAAGAAAAATGCAAAAGGGAAAAGAAAAAAAATACTACAAACACAGATCAGCAGAAAAAAACAAAACAAAACAAAAACCCCAGATGATAATTATTGTCTGATTTTCCACAAAACTAATAAAACTGTGGAGAAATTTCCAATACAGTCAATATTATTGTAGGAAATTGTGGTTGATTTGTGAAGCACTTTTGTAAAAATGTATATAGTTCCAAAGATTCATAGAGAGGAGTAAATAGAAAATGTGTATATTGTCATGCAGAAGTAGTTTTGCTATTCAGTATGAGATTTATCATACAAATTTTCCAGGTCAGCCACTCTGCCTACATTAAAAAAATGCAAAGTTTATAAATCACAGCTTCTATTTTGATTAGTAAAATATCTCACATTATTTGAATGCTATTTTGAATTATGTTTGTACCACCAAAAATTCCATTTGTCTTTCTGTGTCACATATTTATTTAGTGAAAACATGTTTATAATTACATTGCATTACATACATTCTGTTATGTGCTGCATTAAGGTTTGTATTCATATAACTAACTGTAAAATTAATCATTATCATTAATGTTTGCCTTCCAAAATTAGAGTGCATAGAACATAACAGAATGTCAGCTTCTTCATCTTCAACAGAAAGAACTTCCAAAAGCTTTACTTGCACATCATGAACTGGACAATCTAACCATGCTTTGAATTGACTATTATAATATTTGATTGTTATTTTTGTATTTTCTATTTGAAAGGCTCTAATAAAACAGATAAACTAACATCGGATTACTGGGAGTAACCGTGAACATCTTTTTCATATTCCTGATCTTAGGAGAAGACTTATTTATTCATTTTTTGTTGTTTAGTATAATGTTCGCTGACGACTTGCTATATATGCCTTTATTTTATTGAGGTACCCTTATTCCATGCCTAGTCTGAAAGCTTTTTAATTATGAAACCATTAAAATTTGAGAATTTTTTCTGCATGTATTGAGGTAATCATGGGATTTTGTCTCTTATTGTGTTATAATGGTATTATCACATTTATTGATTTGCATATGTTGAATTATCCTGGCCCCCAGTGATAAATAAGACTTGGTCACAGTGTAGAGTCCCTTTGATGTGCTGTTAAATGTTGTAGCATTTTGTTGAAAAAGTTGGCATTTATCTTTGCAAGAATATTGGCCAAGTTTCCTTTTCTTGTACTATCTTCATTTTGCTTTGGTATGAAGATATTCTGTGCCGGGAGCCAGCCCTCAAAGAAGCGGTAGAGCTTGGGGGGTCCCTTGTTAGGTGGGGATCGAGACGAGGTCGAGAGTGAGTGAGAGTACGCTTACACACCATGTATGTTAAGACGCATCTGTTTTAATTCATCTCATGAGTGATATTTATGCTCATTACAACAAGGTATACAAAAAAAGGAATTTTTACAGCCTTGTTTTTCCTGGAGTTAAGTGGGTACATCTTTAACTGGAAAGGCTATTTCCTATAGTGTTTGCTGAGATTAGCAAACGGAAAAAATACAAAAGTGTAAATGAATTATTCTTTTAGTAGAGAGCAGGCGAAGCAGAGGAAAAGCAGGGGGTAAAGGTTAAAAGCTAAGAAGAACTATTCATTAGATAAATCTTTCCTATTTGCCCAGGCAGCTAAAAGTAGCTAGTTAAAGTTTAGTAAGCTTTCTTGTCTAAAAGCTTACTTCTGTCTTATGATAAGAAACCTCAGTTCTCTTGACTCAGCTGCCGGTATTTGTAGAGTTAATGGATACCTCTGAGCCAGGCCTAGGCCTTTGTTCTCCTGATGACAGCATCCTGAGCCTCTTAAAAAACCTTTTTTAATGTGGAAGCAAAGCCCAAATTTCCAGAATAAAATAATGTAAAGCGAGAAATGTCACATGTCCCTTATTTATCAGGCTGAGCCTTGCTCCAAGCCCCACCTGGTTAAGGTAATGTCGCAATTCTGGCCTCGTAAAATGAGTGTAAAATTATTGTTTCCTCCTCAGTATTTTAAAAGAGTTTAAGAAAGATTGGTATTATTTTTTTCCTTAGATGTTTGGGAGAATTCACCAGTGAAACTCTGGTTTGGGGATTTTCTTTTTAAAATTGCTGATTCAGTTTCCTTATTTACTATTGGTCTCTTCAGATTTTCTATTTCTTTGTGATTCACTTTTGGTAGATTATATATTACTAATAATTTATCCATTTCTTCTAGGCTATTCAATTCATTGTTGTATAATTGTTTATAGAAATCTCTTAATTCTTTCACTTTTGTAGTATCACTGTAATATCTCTTCTTTCATTTCTGACTTTACTTGAGTTTTCTCTTTTTTCTTATTTTAGATTAAAATATTTAGTGTAAACAAAAAGTTGTGCTCTACTGAGATATGAGTGAAATACACTTGCAGATGTACATTAATGTCATCTTAAAGCATGCTTTACTTGAATAATAACTAACTTCTGAGGTAGACATTCATTTATTCTGTAGATGATCTGGGTCTAGGTTTCTCAACTGGTTGTTGACCTTATAGCACCATGACAAATGGAATATGGTGACAAACTTGTCATGTGAATTGCAAGGTTCATTATCAACTTTCTTGGTCTTGGAAAATTCAGTACTTAATTTTTCATTACCATGTGCTTTGTTTTCATGATCTCATCATGCCAAAAGTTGCACTGCAAAAAAGTCAAATAATAAACAAGAAGCCTGAATTACATCCTATGAAAAATAACAAAATACCATTGCTGAAAAATTCTGAGCTCTCTCTATATGCTCTCTGACAAAACTACTCAGCCTGTTTCCTACTCACTGCTCATGTGCATCAAAGCTGTAGTTTCCCATTCTCTCCACTGTTCTCACCAACTGGTGACCTGGAGGCTTCTTGTAGTTCTCAGGTTGCAGCATGGGCCATGGACCAGCTGGCCAGTGAGACTAGCAGGGACAGCAGCATTGCCTCCTGTTCCATGACCACTATGAATGGATTAGAAAAATTATTAGCATCCCTAAACACCAATCATGAATCCACTGCAAAAGATAATGCTAGGTATATATGTTAAACTACCAATGCCAATCTCAAGGGCAAAGGGAGGTTTAGAGTGGGATTCAGAGGGAAATGCTCCAAGAGTTGAGTGCACATATATTACTATTGCACTGTACATCAGTGATGTAAAATTACAATGCACCAAAAAACAACAACAACAACAAAAACCATCTGTCCTGAGCCATGCAGACAAGAATGTATTTTGTTTTTGCAGTAAGTTTCCTGGATTCTGTCCTTCAATGAAGAAGAATTTATCCTGCTGTTTCTGGAAACTATAAGGAAGGAGATGAACCAACCAGTTCGTAAGATAATAAGCATATTGGGTAACTTTAATTCTGAAAAGGGCAGCAGTATGTCTTTACTGATATTGATATATATTCTAGCTATGAATGTGCCTTCTATGCCTGTAGTATTGGGCCAGTGTCACAATCTTAGGGCTCACAGAAGACCCAGGTTCTAAACATGGGATCTAATCTAAAATTCTTTAGACCAAGAGAGTCATTACTATTATTCTTAATGTTGCCACAATGAGCACATGATCAAAGAATGTAATGGTCTTTCCATTAACTGCATCAGCATAATGGAAAATCTTTACAGATAAAGGGCAATGGAGATTATTACTTGGGGATCACAGCCTTTGTGGTGATGGTGATGTCCTTCAAGATGTGGCATATATCTTAAAGAATGGCTATTAAATTGTGCTGTGTTTTCGATAGCTACAATATAGCTACAATATAGCCTAGGAACCCAAGGATGTAAATGGGTTCATTGAACATGACTTCCATTATGGAGGTGCCTGATCTTAGGGTATGTGCATAATTAATTTGACTAAATAATGCAGATTATTCTCCAAAAGACTGTATCTATTTATATCAGCATATGCCAACAGTGTTTAATGGCTCCCCTATCCCCTCATTCCCCCGTAACACTGGGCATTAGTTAATTTTTTGGGGGGGGTATGTGGAATATTGAGGATTGGCTCAGGGGCACTCTTATCTCTGGGCCAAACCCCAGCCATTTTTTTTATTTCGAAACAAGGTTTCACTAACTTGCTGAGGCTGGCCTAAAACCTGTGATTCTCCTGCCTCACTCTTCCAACTACTGGAATTACAGGTATGGGTCATCACTCCTGGCTTGTCTTAGATAAATTTTTTAACTTTGCATTAGTGTGAGGAAAGATAAGGGCAGGTACACAGAATGGTTAGGAGTCCAGTGCATCTGAATTTCTGTGTATCTTTTCTTGACACTGGCTGTAAAGGAGTGAGTAAAATCATTTTAGGATCTCAGGTGGGTTGGCCTTTCAGATCGCTGGCATGTACTTTAACTAAAATGGTAGGAAATGTAGAATCTTCCTCAAATTTACCTTTAATCTTTGGTGTTGTCTTGGAGACAATTGTTTATCCTCTTTCTGGGAAATGTCTCTTCTTTGTCAAATTATGAGATTACTTCCTCTCTTCTGTCTACCCTCACTCACTAGGGAAAGAATGCTTATCAGATCCGCTTGATATATCTCGACAGACACAGTAGTAAGTTGTTGGGAAAAGACATAGGACTTTTTGACGTTATAGGTAGTTTATTTTTAAACCCCCCTCCCCAGAGGTACCACAAATTCAGAGGGAGTTCCTCCAAGAGGCTGACTCCAGGGATTAGGAGTCAGGGCAGCAAGTAAACCTTCCTGTTCAGGTTGTCACAGTAATAGGGACTTCAGCAGTCACTTGCTCACCAACTGCAGGATACAATTCCTCATTAGGAGGGCATATTTCGTCATCTGACACAACTTCAGCTTTTCCTTCTATGACAGTGTTTTCTGTAGGAAGGAAGGAAGGAAGGAAATCTGTGTTAGAACATGGGGCTCTGTGGAGCTTCATCCCTTCTCACTTAGGCTCCACCCGTAATCCATCTTATCCTCTCCAGTGGGACTTTTTTGTTTTTGTTTTTGTGGTATTGTGAATAGAACTCAGGGGCATTCTACCTCTGAGCTATACCCCCAGTCCTGTTTTTTATTCTTTATTTTGAAACAGAGTCTCACTAAGTTGCGGAGTGCCTCACTAGGTAGCTGAGGCTGGCCGCGAAACTGGATCCTCAGATCCTCCGGGTCTCAGTCTCCCAAATGCTGGGATTACAAGCATGCACCACCATGCCTGGCTCCATTTCCTGTTTTTGTATAAAAAGCACAGCCGCTGTCAGCCAATCTTTTACCTCAGCCTCCACCCATACTTCCTGCCTATCTTGTGTCTCATCCTTATTCCAATCCTTTTCTCCTTCCCTTTCTGCTACATCCTGATTTCTTTTTAATCACTGTGACCTCTCCTAACATTCCCTCTTATTGGACATTAATGATGAGCAGAAGTAAATATTCTTACTTACGGGAGGCCATGATGAACCAGTAGTAGTGGTGTGTTCCACACACACAGGCGGTGTAAATCAGTTCTCCCTCAGGGTAATAAATGCTTTCATTGTCCTCAATGCTGACTTTAACCTGATGAGAAGAAGGTGAGGAAGGGCTAAAGAAGAGTGCAAATCTGTCTGCAGCAGCCCTGGATTAATCACTTATAAAATTGAGCAGTATTTGGGTCACTATAGGAAGGGAGCATCAAGAAATTTTCCCCCAGCTATCATGCCATGCTTGACTATTTTTTTTTTGTACTAAGAATTGAACCCAGGTACATTTTACATCTGAACTAACACTCTAGTCATTTTATTTTTATTTTTTATTTCTAAAAGGGTGTCTCTAAGTTGCTGAGGGCCTTGCTAAGTTACTGACACTAGCCTTAAAACTGAAATCTTCCTGTCTGAGTCTCCCAAGTACTGGGATTACAGGCATGCTTCCACCACACCTGGAAGCTACACTGGACTTCAAACTGAACTGATCATTCCAGCAGTCTGCTTCTCTGCTTCTGACAGGATACTGCTTTTGACAGATTGGAGGACATGTCTTCATGAGTTTGTCCTTTGTGCAGGAGAGAACTTCAGGAATGTAAAGTACCATCTTTATTGTGGAAACAAACACACTTGGAGTCTGAAAGCACTTGACTTTCAGATTATTCAGGTATTTTGCATCTGCTTTTCCTCAACCTATGGAATTATAAAACTTTTAATTGAAAATTGACTGTGGATTTCCCCACATGGGGGAAGATGTCTGCTGGGGCTAGACCTCAAAAGGGAAAATGTCAGGGTGTCTTCCTGACACTGTATCAAAGAAGACCTCTACTTCTAAAAAGAATTCCTAAGGAAATATACCAAGGCCTGTGTGCATGTGTGTTTGTATGACTTTGAACCTCCCTATGATATATAATTACATGTACTATTAAAAGTATATAAGAGAAAATTTCAGTATAATTTACATTTGAATAACTATCAGGTACTATTTGTATTTCGTTTAGAATTATGGTACCTCTGCAACTTTCCTTCCCCTCTTTTTAAAGTCTGTTTTCCAGAAAGCCTGAGGGAATCTTGAAGGAATTGAGCATTGGTATCAAAGCCATTCAGGCAGAAGGGTGCAGGGATGCGGAACACTCAAAGATGTGAGCAGGGAGGGTAATGGAAGTGCCCACTGGGAAAGCTGGTGCTTGTCTGATGGGAAGTCTTCCACTTTGGGAACACAATGACCACAGTCCTGCAGCTTCTGTTCACCTGCTGTGGTCCATTGAGTGGTCTCCTTGCCTTGACCTCGACCTCATTACTGCATGGGTGGATGGTGGAGAAAGGGTGACGGGAGCATAATGCATTGTCACTCAGTCTTATTTGTCTTTGTTTTTCTCCCCATTTTTTCTCTTTTGCCTTTCTCTCTTCCCATTCTTCTTTCTATCTAATCTCCCTTGCCTCATCTGGTGAATCAGGGTCTTGACCTCACAGTTTAAAGCCTGCACTTTTTCTTTTTCCTGCATTTTTCTTTTTCATCACACCATTTCTTTGATTTTAGAATTGAATTAAAAATATACACATTCCTAACAGGAATGCTCTGAGGTTCAAGACAAATGGACACAGAAGCACTTGTAGGTGCAGTGCTTGGCAAGATGTTAAACTATTTCATATAAAATCAATGGGACTACCAACTTCCTTTATTATAATAAATCTCTTGTTTTTCTCTGCTAGCCCTAACTCCAAGGTCTTTACTTACCACCATGCATTTATCCACATTGTTTGTGACTGTGAGTTTGAGTTCAGCCTCTTCATTTGACTTTACTGATTCAGAAACATCCATGCTCAGGGAAATTACACTGTCTCCGCATATGGCAAAAAGGCAGAAACACAAAGTCAGATGAGAGTCCAGGATTAAGTTGTCCTGGTAGGAGAGGCAGAGGGAGCAGGGAGAGGAAATTTCTAGAGGAGACATGGATGAATTCTTTCCCATATCAGGATCCACCAAGTGCAACTCAGACTGAAGGGGCCTGTGTGTCTAGTCAAAACATACCTATCTGGTAGGAAGAGGAAACAAGAGAACAGAATGACATGTCAGAATTCTAGACCACTAATGAGGACAGGGAACTAGTCTGGAGAGCTCCTTTTCTTCCATCCGGGATTCCTAGTTGAATCTCCGTGATGTTGTTTGCAGCAAGAAAGAATTTGTGTGCACAGCCTACTACAGACCACCATGTTCTCCCCCCTCCTTTTTTCTTGTGGAAACATTTCAAATTCCACAAAATTTCCTTTAATTGTACTAGTAGAACTAGTAGGACATAATACTTTAGGAGTCAGAAATGTATCATACTAGTGAACCAAAGTTTCATATGATGTTCAACTCACTTTTCCTCAGGCTTAAATAGATTGAAACCTAAAAGTCAACCAAAAAAGGTTAACCACCAACTCACATGCATTTTGTATCACGCCATATGTCTCCTATATGCTCTGCTTATCAGAGAAATGGCCAGATTTGGTAAGTATTCCCTATTCCAAAAATCTCCAAGGCTCCATTCCCATCTGCTACCGACTTTCCTCTTTACATTTTATCAACAGCGTCTTGTCCAAAGACATTGTCCCCTTCAATTGTCATATTCTCCCAGAAAGAGATGGTATCTGACATTTCCTTTCCCCCCTTTTGGCAGTTAGTTATAGATCTGGGTTTCAGCTTTATCACATGGTTGGTCTTACATATAGGAAGAGTTCAATAAAAAGGTAGAGTTCAGGGTCCTGCTGCTACTTTTCTTTGCTTAGAGAAATCCTTTGTGGTCTTATAGATCCTGACATCAATATATAAGTATATATGATGAGAAGCAGAATTTTGTTGCCTATGAAGGCACAGGGCTATGTGAGTTGACAATAGTTACCAAGGCCACGGCCCCTCTTAAATAGTTCAAATATCTTCCTCAAAGTTTATCCCATAGATAGTGGCCAAGGACATATTTCTATCCATGCCTTCTATTTAGGAAAAAGAAGATGAAACTTATAATTCCAAAGTATAAAACTAAATTAAAGCACAACATTGTCACAGATCATGGCTTCTATAATCTCCCCAGCAGTTTCGGAACATAGAAAAAGTGGGATCAAGTGACATAAATAGTGAGGATACCCAGGATGTGCCCTTTGGAGCAGGAAAATTGTCTGTGGCAGCAGGACACAGGCTTCTGGGTTGGAAGAAGGATCTTCCCTGGAAGATTTTCTCTAGTGAAAAGGGTGACTTACCCATCTTCCTGATCCATGCTGGTACCAAGGCTCAGGAAGAGAATCAGGAGCAGAGTGGCAAGGCCAGGCTTGAACAGAAGCTGAGGAACAAGCATCTTGCAGTAGGAGGATGCCCAGGAGCACTGTGAAGGCTGAGGCCAGATCACTTCCTTTTAAGACGGCACTGGAACAGTTGGGCAGGTCCACTCAGACAAAACCTTTAGATCTCTCCAATTACCACAGTGTTTGTTTATCTGAAAGATCAACAGCCATTGGGAATTTTAAATTGGAGGCACGCCTGAGTTTTCTTTTGTCAATATCAGGTTAGAATGTTTCCTGGATCATTAGAATGGATCCTGTTTTAACTTTCATAAACAGGATCTTCTCCTTCCCAAAGTGCTCTGGGTCTGTTGAATCCATGCAATATATTTTTTGTTTTTCTTTCCTACTAACACCAGTCATCCCAAGTCTAAAATTTGCTGTTGTTGATGGAAGGTAGACTCTACCCTAATGTCATTACTTAGTTCCCCTGATTTGCATCTTTAGGTATAACGTGTCTTCTATAGGAAGTGGTGGACCGCTATTGGATACAGAGTATGTTTTATGAAAATTCAAGGCATAAAATAGGAAAAAATGTATGAGAATAGGGGAGAAAAGTTATATTTGATATATTTTCTTATGCTACTCTCAGTAAGCAAGAAGCTAGGTTAATTACCTTTCAATATATTGGTCCCTCTAGAAGATTTAGATTTATATTCTATGTGTAGGAGTTGCAACCTCGAAGTTTCCCAGGAAAGGTCCCATCATCCCAACTCTATGCTTCTCCAGCTTAGCTACTGCTCATCCTGCCTCTTACTGTTTTGGGTAATTCAGACGTGGAGACAGATCTCAGAAACCATCTTTGAAGAGCCTTTGTGATAGTCTCTGATCATATGTAAGAGAAATATGGGCTGAAGAAACTCTTTGAGAGTTAAGGTGACATGGAAACTCATGGAATTGCCAACTTGGCATACAGTTGGTAGAACATGGAAAGTCTGGAGGTCCTGTGTCAGATGGGGAGGTGAGGTCCAAGAGTGGACAAGTTAGGGTAGCTAAAACTGCTATGCTCCTACCCCTGTAGTGTTCTCCTAGAGAACTAGAGTGCTAGAGAAAATTGGAATTTGAGATGCCTTGATGTGGGAACAAGACCAGGTAGAGCTATTTTGGTCCATGCAAGAGTAGAGAGAGGCTCAAAACACCAGATACTATACCTAAGTCTTTTCACATAGATTACTCTGTGATTTGTCTCTTTTTTCTCAAAACTTAATGAACTATCTTCTTTTCTTTTCTCCCTTCCTATCTTCCCTTTATTTACTATTTATTGAAAACCATTATTTAAAAATAATTAATGTATTTTCATGGCTCAAAATTCAAAATTATAATACAGTTAGACTTGTCACTTAAAGATTCATTCCTGTCTCAGTTCACACATTTCTCTCCAGGGGGATCCGCTTGTATTAAATTCTTGTGTACTCATATTGTTTTTTTTTTTAAGCCAATACATGCTTATAGAATAAATATTATTATGTTCCTAATTTTACATCACAAAATCAATTATACAATGTTCTATGTTTCATATTCTTATTTAACATTATGATCTGGAGAATTTTAATATAGTACATAAAAGTGCCTTTAATCTTTTTTTCAGCTGTATGTTTATTTAGTTATGTATATGAACCATAAGTTATTCAAATGGTTTTTAATTGGTAGACACTATGATGACTTTCAAGTTTTTAATATTGTGAATATGGTGTAATTAAAGATATCTTATTCAGCCGGGCGTGGTGGCGCACGCTTGTAATCCCAGCATTTGGGAGGCTGAGACCGGAGGATCCGGGTTCGCGGCCAGCCTCAGCTACCTAGTGAGGCACTCCGCAACTTAGTGAGACTCGGTTTCAAAATAAAGAATAAAAAATAGGGCTGGGGATATAGCTCGGAGGTAGAATGCCCCTGAGTTCAATCCCCAGTACCG